>BMAV01025412.1:486402-536610 GCA_019973955.1 Trichonephila inaurata madagascariensis
CGAAAAAATATGATTGTAAAAAAGTTTACTTTTGTTGTAATTATTATATATGTCAAATACTTTTTTGAAGTCTCGTAATTATAGTTTTATCATTTGGTACATACCCCGTCTGAGCTCTTTCAATGTAAATTGCAAATCATCGTGATTTTCGATGTAATTAAAAATCTCTGCCATAGCTTCTGAGACTTGATTATCTTGGCTAGGCTTCTTTTTAGTAGATGGTAGTCAATTTAAGAAATTAGCTTCAGAAGTAATCAAATCATACTCACAAAGTGTATTCGATCTTTCACTAATTCTCCTATAGAATCACTACGTTCTGCTTTTTTTTAAACATTGTCTTTAAATTCAAGAGTACTCACTTTACTGATCTTGCGCCTGTACTTCTCTTTTTCTTTATTCTCTGTTGCTTCATCAGCTACTTGACCTCAAAATAAACAGAGCTTTTTGAAATCAAACGCTTCACTTCTTTTATGAGGTACACTAGGTGTTGATAAATATTCGTTTTTTTTTCAATGTGTCATTTCGATGTTGAAATCGAATTTTTACTAATGTACACTTTTCGGCACTCGATATGTACATTCTCGGGGGTTGAAGAATTTAAAAAATCTATGTGACCGTCATTTCGTTCGATACTGACTGCTTTCAAAGTTTTTAAACCACGCACTACATTAACAGGATCACCTTGTGATAACGATTCATTACATATAAAACACAAATCAGCCATAACTCTCAAAATTTTACGTCTGTCGTTGCCAAAATACAATTTAAAACAAACGAATAAACGGGTCTAGTAGAAACTGGTTTGTTGAAAAGGAATTTGTCTTTACTATACAGCTAAAGATTTGTCTTTTAACTAGCTATAAATAGAACGTTCATATAATAGGGGTTCGCAGGTCCAGTTATAATCTGTACAGAAAGAAACAAATTGGAAGGTTTATACATTTTAAAGAAATTGTACTTTATTTTTTTCCACTTAAAATGTAATTAGCATATATTAAAATATAATTAAAGTCTATAATTTCAGTTAACTATTTTTTTAATACATGTACAGATGAGTGTTATGAAATATACTTGATTAATGAAAACTATTACTAAATACAATGTAGTCATTCATAAAAAGGGCCAATTGCTTGTAACTATATATATTTTTAAAGTTTATAGACTTTATACAGCGTATTAAATCATGTAACTAACGGTTGATCTTGCATTATGCTGTAAATAGCTAAGCGCTGCGCGTTCAACACTTTTTATCTCAAAAATAGTTTGATGCATAAAAAGTGTTTCAAACAAAAAAAAAGTTATAGAAAACCTTATTTTCTACAATATTTATACTAAATGTAAATAGCATTATGCCGTAGAAAAAGACATTTGCAAAAAAAAAAAAAAACCCACCGATTTTTTGACCTTAAATTTAAGTATCTTAAGACGCGGGCACGAGATTTTATGAGACTTTTGAGACAACATTTAGAGTGCCAAAATAAAGGTCTATACCAATTTTTTCAGCTTATTATCTCTCATTCCGTAGTTGACCCTTATTTTTGACTAATATGACTGGACTATTAATAACTCGCTAAGTTGGCAACCTCGATGCCCAATCTGTCGCACGCGATGAATGGACTAAATTCATATGACGTCATTAGTCACATGATAACTGAGCCACGTGTTTTCGGCCAATCAGTTCATAAATTAATGCGACGTCATGATTATATCATAAATATAATCACGCGTTTCCAGCCAGATTAGTTCATGTGCTTCACCGTTGCCAACTTTTGCTTTTTGCAGAAACTTTCTTTCAGAAAGTACATGTTTGTCAACGATATAATAATGCACACAGTTAAACAAAATGCACTTAATTTAAAAATATTCGTATATAATGTATTTCTTTTTTAAATTTTGAAAACTGAAAAATTTTAACACGTGAGTTTTTTACCCAATCATCAAATTTTAAATGTTATCTAAACTTTACAAGTTGAACAGCTAGTATGTCAATTTTTAATCAATGGGAAACACGTGATTACCGTTATCATGTGACCATCATGAATTTAGTCCATTGCCAACTAAATGCTTCGTTTCATATAATGTCGCCGATTGGTTGTGATAATACGTAAGTACCCCAAAAATTATACGATAGTATAACTTTGTGATATTGTAAAAGAATTATATGCATATATATGTGGTAACAGCCCCTATTACAAAGCTTTGTTAGTAGATAGAGCTCTGATGTATTTCCTTTGCGCATGTCTCTTTTTGGACTAGGACAAGAAGGATATGCCACGGGAGTATAGAGAAGTATTTTGTTCTTTATGGTAGAGTATAATAAGGCAGATTAGAGAGTAAATTAGATCTATAGCAATCTGGAACTTTTCTCGCGCGTGTAAAATGGGGTTTCCATGCATACTAAAGTCTTATAAATAATTACTCCTAAATATTTTATGCTCCGAGACCACGGAACTGTAGTTGTCAAAGTTAATTTTAAATTTCCAAGAACTGTATTTCATATGCTGAGCATCTGACCAATAACTCTTCTAAAGATTAAATTAAGCATGTTTGAAGTTATTTCTGCCTTTTTTTTTTCAGGAAGTTCATTCCTTTCCATCATATCAATATTATATCTATTTTGCCTGAAAACGACTTCCAAAAATTGCAGTCCCACCTGCACATTTTAAAATTGTAATGAACATAGTACATTTGCCATATTTTCTATACTTCTGATTATTTATTTTCACCTTAAATAAAATATAATTAATAGTTACTTAAAGTTATTGCTGTAAGCAATATTTTTTAGTCAAAAGTAATTATAAATGCTTTTTTGACGTACTTACTAAAAACTCAATGATATATATGTCGCAGGGAAACGATGAAATTAGGGCTTTCATCAAATCCCTAAGGGAGATAATCAATTCACGCAAGATGTTACAATAACGTCTCTTTGATGTCTTTTCCCTGTTGTAAGTAAGTGAATTAATTAAATCTCCGAACTGTTTAAGTGAAATGAAAAAAATATGTCACTTTTTTGGTGCTAGAGGACTGATATTTGGGGGATCGCAATAACTTTTGTTATGGTTAGGATCTGCTGGGACGCATCCTCCCTGGTGCATTCCTACTCCCTCTACAGTTTTTTGGCCAATATCTCGACACCCGAGCCTCACAGTCCATTCGGACCTGGCTCATTCGATCCCTCTCTAACTGCTCTTCCAGTTATATTATAATTTTATGCTCATAGGGCTATTCCTTACATAGTTTTTAATTGTTTTAAAATTTTTAAACTTTAAAAATTTATTTAAATCCACAATATCATGGCTCCTGTTTGAGTCTCGGACTTGAGATTTGAACCAACTGTTCCACTCGTCGAGACCCATCCAGTCATATACTTGACTCCCATTGTGTAGGCATGGGCAAATTACTATGTAAATAGTCTATGAATAGTAGTATAGAAAAACAAAATTATTGTATATATATATATGCCCTAGTCTAGAACTCTCTCTGGTGAATGCCGAAAATCATGTGTTGATTCAGTTTTGTTTAAAATGCACAAAGTTCCTTCCCTTTTGAATGTAACCAGAAATACACCCTCACGGGAAAGAGAAAGTATGCATCAAATTCTGTATTTATTTGAACATCAAGCTGTTAAGTGTTGTGGATGGATTTTGATATATAACCTTTGTAACACGGCTGAAAAGACGATTTACAAAACATTAAGATAAATCTGAATTTAAATTTAAGCAAAAATTATATTCTTTTCTGTCAGTTTGGTGTTGGCCTTGTACACCGAGTTGGTGGGGTTCAAGTGTAGTATAGGAGGGGCTTTGGGTTTGGCAATTTTTCTTCGGATTTGGCGATTTTTATCTGGATATCATGGTGAGATAACGAATTCATTTTGATTTTCGGACACCTAACGCTAAATGAAGTAGCTTTGCGACCGATTTTGGTCACCAAAAAAAATTGACATCGCCAAGGCCCCTTCCCCATACTACACTTTAACCAGTTTGTGGGTGCGACCTCGACCCAAGTTGGTAGATTTTCATGATACAAAAAATCAACAGCGTCTATGATGTTTGATTATATGGCACATTAAAGATCCCTAGAGTGCCTGTTTGGCTTGGGTGCTCTCAGCAAAATTAAAATCCTAGAATCCATCTTTATATGGAGCCACACTAAAAAGAGATACCAGCTCCTGGGAAATGTACTAGGTATGCAATGGTAAAGTACCAATCGGCAGCCCCATTTGAAAAGAGTCTCAAAAAATGCAATTAAATTCATTTTTTAGAAAAATTCAATCTTTTTTAATCATTTGTTTTTAGAATAGAAAAGAAGGATGAAAAGAATGCCTAAAGAGAGAAATTATAGAATCTATTTGACCATGTTACAGAAGTTAATGATTCAAGCAAAGATGAATACTTGTTTCAAATAATGGATATGTAGGACCCATCTGTTTATATACTGTTCGTGAAATTTTAATAAGGTCCACAGTAAATAAAATTTGGCTTGTTAATATAAAAACAAGGAAGGTTGTATAGAAAAATCTATCAGGAAAAAATATCAACAAAAAGTATATGGAATTCATTTTGTAACAAATAAATTGTACAGTATTTTATTTCAAAATCTACAAATGTACATAAAAATAAATTTGATAAAAAAAGTTTATTTCAGCAAAAAATTCTTTTATACAATTTTCTCATATGAAATATATCACTTAGAACAAAAATATACTCATATGAGGAAAAAAAAGTACATAAACATTTAAAGATATTTTAAACATAAACCAACATCAATAATTTAAACAAATTCATAATTAAAATAAGAAATGTTAAAAATATTTAAATATAAAACTGACTAGGAACTATGTGTATTACTTAAACAATGGACGGGAAACAAAATTGAAATATTTTAAAAAATTAGCACATCATATCAAAGATAACAATAGAAAAAATGTATGTATAAGAGATTCAGTAGTAATGATTCTGATGCATTGAGAAGTTATTACATAATAAAGATAATGAAATATTTATAAAAATTATGAACAGTTATAAATATAGCTAACTAAAAAATTACAGTATATTAAAAGGAAATAAAATTTTCAAACAAATTTCTTTTCATATTAAAAAAATAACATTTGTAATTTACCCCCAATATAACTTTATTATAATTTATTACGTGCTTCATAAAACAGGCTTGTTTTAATATTAAATCTAAAGTTTGAATTTATATATTCAATTTTGAATAATTACATAAGTTTTTATTTCAAAATTATTGCCAATTCTCAAAATTTTAAACTGAAAATGGTAAAAAAGTTTTACATATTATATTAGTAATATTAAACACAAATCCCAACATTTCCTAGAAAAGCATTTAAATAAGCTCCTAATATTAAATCTATAATAAAATAGAAAAATTATAGTAAAGGTTGATCATACAAGTTTTGTTGCTTCAAAAATTCACAGAGCAAATGATGTTTAAGAGATATTTACCACAAGGTATTTTTCAAATACACACAAAAAGACAAAGACACTAAGAAATACTACAAACCATATTACTACAAATAATCAAGTTAAACACATCAAAGATTAAGATAGTAAAAAAATATCTCAAATTTGACTCGTAATATCACAAAATGATGATAATGAGAAAGAAACAAATGCAAATATTTCAAGCATTCAATATTTGTTTCAATAGTTTATTTCACAAACTATCTTTATTTATTTCAAACTCTTTTTGTTAGTTTTGAGCAGTACAAAACATTAAAAAATACTATAAAAATGAAACAAAGTATTTGCTTACACTAACACATAAAATGTCCCTTTTTCTAATAGCTACACAGTAAAATATATAATAATTTCTTTCTTAAAATTATAAATGATCTTATACATATACATGAATGCTAAAACATTAAGATCCTTGTTTTTTCATAGAAGCAATGATATGTTTGACATCTTTTTGTACTTGAAATACTGTCTCTTGAATTTCTTTCACTTGTTTACTTAATTTAGCTTGTTTTTCTTCGACAACATCTAAGGCATTCTATTTTAATGAATAAATAATCCACAATAAATATATGCTAACAGAAATGATAGAACTTATAAAAATATTTTTTAGAAATATTTTTTATAAATGTTTTTCAAAAATTATTTAAATTATAAGATAAACCCTGGATGATTAAATTTCTCCAAGTTAAATTAATATAGGAACAAACTATCCTGCTTCCTTGGGAGCATCACAAGATTTTTCTTTTTACTTTAACCCTTCATCTACCAATGGTACTTTAAACTTTAAAATTACATAGAATAACCATTTTTATGAATACTCTGATGATACTTAGCAGGAATATTCTTTTAAATCCACTCTTCCATAATATATGACAGCACAGGTTCTATGATGAGTATTTTAGCAGGGAAGGCGAATAGTTTTATAGCAGAAATTGCGTTTTCAGAGCATAGTGAAGATTATCATTTTTGTTCTGAAAAAATAGTTAATTTTAAAAGGTAAGCGTCATATTTTTTTGTATGTTAATGAAGATCTTAGAAAACGATTTGGCTATTTATTTTAAGTGAACAGTGTATATAATTAATTTTACAGTTGAATATCTTTAATTAATTAATTAGCTCTAACAGACTAAATTTCCCAAAGTTGAGTATTTTGTTTATGTATATCCCTTAATTTTCAATGTAGTGATTCAAAAAAAATATTTGATGAAAAAAACTGCAGTAAATCATAATGCGGCAGATAAAGGGTTAAAGCAGAGCAGAGTAAAATACATATTGAGGACAAACATTCCTTTTTTTACAACAAATTACACTGAATTTATAAAATGAGAGATACCGATGAAACTATTACACAATAAAAAATATATTAAATATTGCTGAATCTAATAATTCCATAATAGAGGTATTTTAAATCAATACTTTGAAAAATAAAAAGGTAGTCTTTTAAATACATGCTGTTCTAACATTGAATACTTTTTTGTACTAATGATGGTTTTGTAATTTTAAATAACAAATATCTTCCAAATAAAACAATATCAAAACTAGGTGAAATTGAAAAAAAAAATATTAATATAAATAAAAATGTTTTTTGATCAAAAATTTATATTTACCTTAGGCAGTTTGGGAGTTAAAGTTTGATTTACTCTGAAACATTTCAAATACCAAGGATAATTTTTCCATGAATTAGGGAAAAAGTGTCGATATTTAAATATGCATTTTCTCAAAACTACAACAGGGAGAATTCTTTCCACAGTTAATACTAATTCCACCTAATCAAATTAAAAAAAAAAAAAAACATAGTATGAAATACATAATTAAAAATTTAATACACATATTTTCTTTCAAATGCTTACATACACATACAATTGAGGAAGTGATATGTTTTGATAATCAATTAAAATATTTAAAATAAGAATACATTTTGTAGCAATAGATAGAATGAGATTTATATAAGTTTATGCTTATACAATACAGCTTTAGTTTATTGTACATGCAATGACTGAATCCAGAAACACAAGAATAAAATTAAAAAATAATTAATATCCATTATCATACATTTAAAATACTAGTTAAGATTTCAAAATTTTTAATTTAATATTTAAACTAGAAAATAAATCAATAGCTGTAACAGGAATTTTAGGCATCATTCAAACCAGATAAAAGAACATGAAAAAAAAATTAAATATACATTTACATTATTAAAATTCGTACGTAAACAAACGTATGTATGTCAGTCGCTTTGTATGTACATCTATTTTCTCACGAACCGCACGACACAGAAACTCGCCGAAGGTACCAAAAGATCGAGAATGATCCAAGAAATCCCCGTTTTTTACCATTTATATTCCGATACTTCAATTAGTTAAAAAGATATTAATTGAAAACCTTTGTTTTACTCCTGTGTGTTGTTTCTTCCGCCAAACAAAATGAAAAACCGGAAGGTGAGAACTTTTTTTTACCCCCGACATTTTAAAACACGATCTAATTTTTTCTATAAGACTCAGACAAGAAATAATTACAGAATCGGAAAGATTATTTATTTCGCCACGATACGGTATAATTTATTTTACAAAATAATGATATTTTCTATATTTTACGATTTTTTCTAAGATGAATCAAAATTTATACGTTTTTATGAAAATGATTTCTAAATCGTTCCGTTTGAATTTTCCTTCGCGTTAATGAAATGATATTCTACATTAAAAAAAATTCATGCTTTTCTCTTTTAGAATCAGTCATTCAAAAAAATACTTAAAATTTTAATTAAATACTCAATAACTTCGTTATTTATAAAAATAATCTCACGAAACTTTTTTTCCGTATGTCGAACAATATTATCCGTAATCTGTACAAAGATTGAAAAAATTGTTTAAAAATTATGGTTCTTAAAATTTTTTTAGTGTTTTTCGTTTTTTACCCTCTTTACGAGAGTTAATCACACACACACAACGTAGTATTTTTTTTCATTTTTTGTTTAAAAATTACCGTAGTTTGCAATCGATATATGAAGTTTGAAGGCATTAACTTAAAAATGAAGCCCTTAAAAAAATTAAAACTTTAACAAGTAACGCAATTTTACAACAGCCAAGGGTTTGGTGGTGAAAACCTGTTTGACGCCAAATGAGTAACTTTTCCTCTGTGTACTTTATGTTTGATGAAAAGTTACACTAGAAAAGATGCCTATAAATAATGAATATCACCAGATTTGGCGAAATTGAATATCTCTTCCTTTTATTTTAAAGGTCTTTTAACTCTTATTTCAGCGAAGTTCGTGGCGTGTTCAGCAGAGCGCTTGATTACTACAGATTTTACCCGGGTTCAAAACATCATCGCTTAATTTTTATGATTTTTTAAAAAGTAATCAAAATTTTATTCGCGCATTTAATAACTTCGCCAGCAATTTTGTAATTGGAAAGATGATTTATTTCGCCACAATACGGTATGTTTTTTGTTTTGTTTTACAAAACAACGATACCTTACATATATTTTATGATTTTTAAGAAACTCATACTTTAATCTTTTAGAGTTAGTGATTAAAAAAATAAATTGCCGAAAACTTTTTTTTACGAATTTTTAAAAAATACTTAAATTTTAAATATTTAATAACTATTTATCAAATACAATTTTTTAATAATTCCTTCATTTATAACAATAATTGCATGAAACTTTTTTCCCTTGTATCGAACACTTCAAAAAATGCTCCCAACTTTAATTCAACATTTAATATAGTTGTAAAATTTTGTAATTATAAAAATTTCTACTTTTTTTGTCTTTTTTCAACATACAAAAATTTTTAAAAAAGGTACATTTTTGTTTCCAGGGGCTAAAAAATTGCAAAGTGAGTGAATGAATATTTAAGTCATACTGTTCACCTACTTGAGAGCTTTTGACGACGGACTTCAAAATTTTGAGCCATGGTCAAGTGACGAGGTTGAGACTTAATTTTCATTATTGAAATTTTAGATAAAAACACATTTGATATGTAGCAAGAAACTTTTAAATATGACTGTTAATTAAAAACAACAGTATTTCATTGATGCTTAAACATTAAGGTAATGTTGACTCTTTTCTATGAGTGTTATATGTTGTGCATTATGAATTTGAAGCAATTTGTCTAAAATAGCATGAATTGTGGCCAGAAAACTCAGAGGTTTTGCATTGTAATAATGCTCCTCCTAAAATTATCATTGTTATTTCTGCTTTTTTTGACAAAACATAAAACTCTGTATTCACTTGTTATGATGCCATGCAATTTTTTTTATTACATTTAAAATTGCTTCTTTGTGGCCACCCCATTAAATCTACTGATTCAATAAAAAGAAACCTTGATATGAACTTTGAAGAAATTTCACAAAAAATGACTAAAAAAATATTTTGAGAATTGGAAAATTTTTGGTAAAAGTGTATTAAAATTAGAGATTACTATAAAGGATATGCATTTCTGTTGTTTTTTTTTATCCCAAAAGTGTATATAACAACAATTATAGCTTGTTTTTTTTAATTAGAAGTTTTCTAATAAACAAATAAATAAAAAAATTGATTATACTAAAGATTTTTTTACAAAAATCAAATGAAAACATTTCAAATTTTCATACTTTCATAGCAAGACGTTTCAATTCTGCTTTTTCTTGAACACCTTTAATATCATCAACTGCTAAGCCAATCAATAAATTCATTATAATGACTGCCATTATTAACAAAAAGATAATGAATAATGCATATGTTGGGCCTTTAAAATAGACTTTGTTGTCAGGTTCATTGAATATTGCATCAAATTCTATCTCTCCAATCATCATAACTCCTGTTTTAATAATGGCTTCACCAGGATTTTCAAAAGGATTCTGAAAAGTAAAAAGATTTAATTAAAAATTACATTTAAATATAATATAAAAATTTGGGCCAGCAAAAGAGGCATGCTCACAATAATGAAATATAACAACCATAAGAGTGATAGACACAAGGGGGGGATTAAAGGTTCAACCCCTTACAGACCCACTGGTTTGTAATTTTTACTATAGACTTTTGTCAATTTTTTAAAAAATGTAATGCTCCCCTATAATAGAATATATATACATATACATGAAATGTTTCTATATATTGTTGGTGAGTAGTGAAGATAGCTAAAATGTTATGGTGTGTGGATGTTATTACTGTAAGGTTGATCATTTTTTAGATGGTTGATGTTTATTATTTTATAGCATTGACGAGGCAGTCTTGTAAGTTAATCCAGTTTATTGCACATCTTGAAACACATAGACATATTAAAAACATAAAGCATGGACGACACTACACAGAACAAAGACAATGAACACACAAAACGCAGCAGTCAACTACATGTTGAAGGGAGACAAAAAAGAAGGCGGGATTTCCAAAGATTTTAATATTTATACCCAGCAGGAATTCACACGATTTGGGGTGGGTGGGTGGATGGATGGATGTAGTTCAAGATACACTCGTTAGGCTGATAGTTAGGGTATTAATTAAATGTGGGTCCTGAAGGAATGGACCATAGATAAATAATAACACTTGTTAGAAAATGATATTTTTTAAATGTCTTTATGTTTGGTTCAATAGGAAAATGTTCATATGCCCAGGGCATTCTTGAAATTACTCTATGCTGTATACAAAAATTATAAACAGGTGTAATTAACATAATCATTACTCCAAAATGCTTATAATGAAATTAATAATTAATACACAAAATGGGGAATTTCAAAACATATACAAAAGAGAAAGGACTATTTATTGACAATTCCAAAGTTTCTGGTCCATCCTTTAAAAACATAGAGGTAAGTACACCCATTGACTCCTAAAACAAGAATGCCAAAATCATTACACTGGTCTTTCCTTTAAGTAACTGGGATGAAACTATGCTTTTACCATCTTAAATAGATGACATCAAAAATCACGCAAGACATTGAAGTGATTCTAGAATAGAATCTTTCATTTATAAAACATCCAGTCTATGCCCAAATAACAAATAGCTTCATCATTGACAGCATTAACCTGGTGACTTGATTCCTACTGCTGGGTGAATAGATCTTTATGAAGGCATTTGACTCCTGTAAGCCATCCCATAACTACTTGACAATTTTGCTTGCTGACTGCTTTGGTCTTTCTTAGCCTGATTTAAGATATATCCAGTATTCTGCAGGACTGCTTTTTATGGTGACCTTCATTAACCTTTTGCACATTGCTCTGCTGTTTTGGAAGGCTTTCAGCACATTTAAAGCGATACTGTAGTAGATTCTAAAAATTTTCAGCTATATTTATTAGATTACATTTCTCCTCAACCTCACTAATCTATTTTGCATGTGTAAAGTCTTCCAAACAGCGTTTTCTAAACGATTTATACTTGCAATCCTTTTTGAAAAAATAATCTCTACAGTTCTAATGTTCCATTTTCTTCATAATTTTTCATTGAAAAAGCATATCAAATATAATATCTCAGCCAGTAATTGCATTAAAAAAATTGAATCAAATTAAATAATAAATGAAAAACAATATTTTAAATTTTCTAGTGGTTACATCTAAACTAACATTTAGTGTGAAATATGAAACTTATCAAAACATTAACATATTTTACAAAAATGAAAGAAAAATTATAAAATGTTTGATTAAACTATTATAATATAATATACAGGGTTATTCACAAAAAGATGTACCCAATTTAATTAATTTGTATCTCCCCTTCATAGGGCAGTGTTAATTGCAGAAATGACCGTTAAGGAACTTGCACTAATAAGCAGGCATTTTATTTCAATGTCAGATGGAGTAAGACCAGCATAAGGTTTTCTGTGTTTTTTTAAGTTTGCAAGAAGTGAGTTGGCAGTTGCAAAACTGTGAGCATTTTGTCTTTGATTTGGCATTGAGTCACCAACTAGGGAAATCACATGCCCTTGGTTTATGCTATTTCAACAAACTGGATGCCTGTACAAAGGAAAACATCATGGAGGATCTCATGATTTGCAGGAGGATGTCAAACAAATAGAAGACAACTTTGTTTGAAGCTCAAGAAAGTCAACCAACAGAGTTAGTAGAAAACTAGGAATACCCTAACCAACTGTATGGTACGTTTTGAGATGGCATTTGCAGTATAAGCCCTATCTCTTTTGTGCATGCTCTCCTTGAGAGTGACAACCCCCTCCCCCATACATTTAACTTTGTGGTAATGAGCTAAACAAATATTGCTGGATGACATGTTAATACTATGTTTAATTTTTAGTGTGACTAAGCTACCTTCATTCTCAGTGGAAAAGTGATTGCATAAAATGTTGACATATGAAGTACAACATTCTGAATGAAGGAGACTCAGTGAAGCAAAATGTGTTCTGTGCCTTGGTCCATTATTATTTTTTGTTGAAAGCACTCTAAGTAGAATAAAATACCAGGACACCTTAGAACAATGACTTTTTACTCAACTTATTGAAGATTCACAACACCATGAAGCACCCTTTATTAGCACTGTAAAGGATGAGGAGATCCCTTCTTTAGTGGTGAATAGGTCACATGAGTAATCAAGACCTGGTTCCTAACTTTTGGCCACCATGATCTTATTTCACACCATGTGAATTTTTTTGAGAGGTTATATGTTAAGGAGGCTGTTTACATCTTACTTCCACCAATAATTCTGGCTGCCCTGGTGTACTCAGTAAAACATGGAATCATTTTTTACATGTGGGACAAGTTTGGAGACCAGTTACATAACAAAGGAGGAGGACACATTGAACATTTATAACCTGTGTTAAAAAACTTTCAAACTTTATCATTACATAAGTATGTATAGATTGCTCACGCCCAATTTATACTTGCCAATTATACACAAACTAATTAAATTGGGTCAATTTTTGAGTAACCTCTTTATATTTATATATATAGATAAAAGATTATAGAGATACCTGATTTTGAAGAACAGCATAAAATCCCAGGGCAAAAGCTACCACAAACAAGAAAAATACAAAAGAAAAATTTACAAATGTGCTTAAAATTTGAAAGAACATGATGACATAGATGCCTAAGAAAGGAAATTTGCTGATGAACATTAACAACACCATCCATGCAGAGAAAATTGATAAAGATCCAAGCTCCCACTGCCAAACCTAATAAAAACACAAGCATATTTAATTTAGTTAATTATATGACTATTGATACATTTAATTCAAATTTAAAACATATAAAAATCTTTAGAATAATCTATAAATGATCTGCATATTGTTTTTCCTTAAGAAATAGCTTTCAGAGATATTCATAAATTTAAGAAATCCTTATTGAAAATACAATTAAGTATTCTTTTGTATGAGTTTGATTACAGGAACTAAAATTATATATATTTTTTCCTTGTGAATGCATACAATGCAAAAAAAAAAAGAGTTCTTTAATTTGAAATAAAGAATATTGTTTTAATTTTTTCACATTATTTATAATAAAATATTATTTAAATAAAACATAATTTATTTTAAAGATCAAGAGAAAGAAATAACACATTTTAACACAAGAAAATTAGGTTTATATCAAATCTAATCTTATATGACAGAAAATTCTTAAAAAAGTAAATACAAGATTATTAATTCAAATATGTAAAAAAAAATTATACATAACAGAATAAAATTAAAGTATTTTAAAATACATAACAGATAATTCAAAGAAAAACCACATTATTCTTAAAAAGTATAAAATTGTAATGAACATGATAATAATTTTTTTTTTTTACTTCCAGCAATTTTTCATCTCTAACAACATTACCTATTCTTTTTAGCGGAATCATACACAAAATATAAAAATACAAGAAATGCCTATATTTCCAATTTATAATAAAAATTATAAATAATGCATGCATACGTCATCTAAAATTACATATAATTCCTGTTGCTTACTTCACGAATACCTGATTCAGATGAGCACTCAGTTAAATCAGCTACAAAAATCAGTGCACTCAAATAACAAGACCACTCTAAGGCATTTTCTAAATTTAGATAACGTCTTCCATTTTGATGTATTTGATAAATCTGCAAAATAAATAAATAAATAAAAAGATGTAAATAAATAATTATTTCCCATTCAATCTTGAAAAATTTTGACTCATCTTTCATAAATCTTAAAAAATTAAATTTTTTTAAAAAAAATATTTTATATTTATTGATAACTCAATTTGAAAAAAAAAATGATTGCTTTACAATTATACCCATTATTATAACAAATAACTAACAGATAATGTGAGCACAATTGTATGAAACTATTGAGTACCTTAAACATAATAAATGTTTTTAGCACTTTGATAAAGCAAAAAAAAAAAAAAAAAAAAAAAAAAAAAAAAAATCAAGCAATAGTGAATATCCTTAAAAATCATTGAATCAAAATCTAGAGGAGGAAGATATTGGCATTTTTAGGAATTAATTTTTTCTGCATATCATTTCACATTTTTAAGAATAATTGAGAGAAAATAAAATGAAATAAAAATTGCAGTCAATAAAATTTCTTAATGACTTTTACTTAGTAGAAAATATTTATGAAACATATATTTATGAATTGAAATTTTCTACTATAACTTTAAGATATTTATATCAGAATGCAGATGCATGCATAGCAATACAATTACATTCTTTAAGAATATTACAAAAGTTAAAATGCATACACGTAAGAACTGTAGCTTACTTATATATAACTTCATTTAAGTATTTTATAATCATGCATCTACATGCATGCACACATACACCCAATAGAAAATAAGTTTTGTTGCAAGTGGGGGTACATTTTAGATATAAGTATGAGATTGATTACTTCCAGTTTCAATCAAGAGGAAAAAATATTTTTGCTCCATTGAATAATATTCGTTCACATAATGTATTCATATCCAGTTTTCGGACACTTCTTTTCCGACAAAATTTTTTATTAAAAAGTTTTCATTAAATACATCCAAATGTTCAGTAAATAACAATTTACTTTATATACACTGGTATATAAATTGGTAACTTGATCATTACTTTAAAATAAATTTATCAGTATTGTACAATAAGTAGATTCTAATTTTGTTATGAATTTAAAATTTTTAACAAACCAAAAATTCTGTTAGTTTTATCTGCCAATGACATGTAAAAATTTTTTACTGCTATTTTTTTAGTTATGTAAATGACATACGAAGAAAAGAAATGAAACAAAATTAGCACTATTGAGAATGGATGCAAGCTGAAATTAATAACTTATTGTAATATCAAACTATGAGTAATAGATGAGGATTATGATTGAGTTTAATCCACTAACTGAGCTAATACTATCATTAGATTTTAAAGCTTCATTAAAATAAACATGTAAAAGTTTCCATCATTTTATACAATGGCTTAGAATATAATCAAAATCTTTGAACTGATGGTAGTTAAGTTGAAGCCCTAATGCCAAATTATTACCATTTGATTATATATTATTGCATAGTTTTACTTTTCAAAATTTTGCACTGAACATATAGAAGTATATGAGAATTTATATAAATTATATGGAAATTATTATTAATAAAAAACTACTAGATGGACAATTTTAGAATTTTATTTAATTGTCCAGCACACCTCCATCAAAATATATTTCGATAAACTGAAGATTTTAGGTCCATCAAATTAATTAGTTCTTTAAAATTAGTATTGGTGATACACACTTACAATATCTTAATTTCAACCAAAAAATTAATTATTGCTGCAGAATCTCTAGGTTTTGGGACTAAAAAGACAGTTTGATACTGTTTAGTCAATAGATGCAGGAGATGAATGTCTACTGCTACTGGTTACAGACAAAATATGACTCAAAACAATTCTCCATTGTTTTACATGCATTTTCCTTCTGACTGACTGAATATTAACGTCGCACTGTTCAGCTACACGAGGGCTTTTGGCGACGGACCACATAATTTTGAACCATGGTCAAGTGACGTGGACGACATCTGAGCCGGCACCCCCTCTCCTAACTACCACACCACACCAACGGGAGGACGTTTCAGCTCTCGACAGATTTAACGTGCATCACTGCCCTACACGGCGGGTCTTTAGTGGTATTGGGCTCGAACTCGTGACAAGGCAAGCCACGGTCCGATACCTATACCACTCGGCTACCGCGGCCACTGCATTTTCCTTCAGTAATTCAATAAAATCATGACAACTAACAATAAATATCTTTTATTTGCATACATCTTGTGTGTCATCACTGGGTTGAAAGAACAGCATCAACATTTTGGATTTATGCAAACAATAAGTTTTTCTCAAAACATAAATATACATATATTTAACAATCAGAATTTTAGATAATAAAACTATCATTATCTAAATAGACCAACTTTTGCATTATTGATCCACAGATAAATTATTAAGTCAAGATATAGAGTTTGATTATTATATAAACTTTTTTACATACCTCTTTCAACAAATGTATCAAAGCAAGTATATAAATGAAATTTCGACAAATTCGAGGAAAAACTTGTTCCATGTTAGAATCACATTTTCCAATGTATGGTTGACAAGTATAGTTTTTTAAAGAGCTATAACATGCAAAAAATGCGGTTAATTGAAAGCTTTAACAAGCAAATCAAGACCCAAATAAGTAATTAGCATTTAACAATGAAGTTATAAGCCATTCAAACAAATAAGATGAAATTCAACATTAATTGCAAATAATTTTTTTTTAAAAAAGTTTTAAGACGGAGACATTAAAGAAAGTTATATAAAGAAATAACATGCTTATGCATCACATAAATATAAAGTTCAACTCATTTATATCAAAATATATATTTGAATAATAATTCTTGTTTTAAATTATTTAATAAAATTAGCAAACCAATGAGTTAGAAATATAATGCAAATATATATTCTATGCTTATTAGTAATTGTAAACTTAAATATAAAAAAACACATAAGATACAGAAATAGAGATAATTACATTCCTTCATGATTTTTTTTTCAGAAACAAAAATTATTACCAATCATACTGTTAATTGTGCTGTTAAAATAAATTTCTCTTAGGGAACTTATTTAGTTTTCATAGCAACTTCTGAAATCAAAATCCCAACTGATTTGATTAGCTTTAACTTTTCATTAAACATAATGACTGGTGTTTAATTTAGTTTGAAACTAATAATTATACCTTCTGAATTACCCTTCCCCATTTCTTTCTTTTTCTCTCTCAGCATTTGAAGGGTTAAATCACTCATATGTAAAGATAAAAAAGTATATAATAACAAATAGAAGTTTAATTGAAGCACCTTTATTCAAATTAATTTTTAAAACAACTCTTAAAAATCACAATAATTTTTTTAAATCTAGAAAACATTTAAAGAGAGAGAGAGAAAGAGAATAACTATTTAAATTATTCACATAAATATATCTGAGTTTTTATCACATTTAACAAACTCTATTGAAGAAATATTTGAAACCTTAATTATGAAACAGAAAAAAAATATATATATATATGGTACACATTTATCTTATGTATATAATATGCACACTTAAATTAGAAAGCCTAAATTAGTAGTCATAAAGCATTTAATCAAAAAATAACTCAATTAAATTACCAACAGTTAGGATCCATCTCCTCAACATCTTCCAAAGGACAAGGTGGCACAGCTGTTACAACATATCCAGTCAGGAATATTAAAAACAGAATAAATACAAGAAGATTACTATAGTAAACATAACGGCCATAATATTTCCATTTTCGCCTAAGTAAACTTTCACACAATGGGTGACTGAGCAAATCTTCACGTCCATAGGACACCTGAAATAGTCAATTCCTTAATTCAAGTATAATATGTCAGTGAATTAATAAGTACTACAATTATTTCTTTTTGTACATAATTTTGAAATATAATGGCTTTTGTCAATTTTCTTACACTATATTATTAATGTTATGAAATGTTAAAGTAATTCCTTATTAATGTGCTCCTGAACCCCTCTAAAATGAATTTTTAAAAAGAAATCTAAAGATTTCAGTAGATTTTATTTCTACAGCTTTGTAAAGATTACTTGAGATTATAAAATAAGAAAGAAACACAATGTAATGTATAGAAATGATACACTCATTTTTCAAGAACTTTAATTCGAACCGATTCCAAAATACAAAAATATGGTATTTTATTTGACTTTATATTAAAATATAGCCTTTTTCCGAAAAGAATAGGAAACAAAAAGGTTCTATATAGTTAAAACTGCAAATAGACAAAACGTTTTCAAATTTATTGAGTAAACAAATAAAAATGAACAATACTAATACAAGCAAAACTTGATTCTTCACTTTCTAAAATTCTGCTAGCAATAGAATTGTGTGTTAATTTTATTCTGTAGGTGCTTCAAACAACTTTAGAAGCTGCAAAGTCAATAGAAGATGAAAGAAATGTTAAAAGAAAATTTTGTGTGCCATATATATGAAGAGGAATACATTTTTATGCATGTGTATTTGATTTTTAGTCAATTATATACTAATTTAAAAAGCTATAAAATAATGGTACATGATATACTTTTTAAAATTTTTTTATGTCATAAGTATAAATTTTTTGCTAATATTAATCATTTGAGTTACACTGAAATTCATAAATTACAGATTGACTAATAAAACAATATTATAGATGTCCTCAAGTGGACATTAATATCTAGTTTATTAAACATATGATTTATAATATGAAAGATAAAATGTAGCATGTAAAAGAGAAGGATTTGTAATACTTTAAAAATATTGTTTGTAATATAAGTCACAGTTTTTAATCTTTATTTTTGTTTTTATCTTTTATCCAATGTTTTTATTATTTCCGTATATTAAAACTAGAAGCCCAGTGGCAAAATGGTAGTGTATCGCCCTTCAACGCCACAGGTTCGGGGTTCAAATTCCCAGGTGGGCAAGGTTGACTCAGCCTTTCATCCCTGCAGTGGAATGATTGATAAATAAGTACCAAGCTTGCTTGGGAACAAAACACTGGGGGTTTCACGTCAGACTGACCCTCTGACTGGAACATCTGCTCATGCACCTCAGTGCAGAAGGTCACAAAAACTGAGATGGGCACAGTAGGCCTTGGTCCTCATGGACTGTTGTGCCACAGAGCTTAGTTTTAGTTTAAATTAGAACAATCTTTTTGTGCATAACTTAAACTTCTTAGAACAGATGATAATTGGTTTTTCATACTTATCTATTGCATAAAGAAAATTACTGAACTTTTTTTCTTATTCTTCTTAATATATATAAATGTACTACTTAAAAAGGCCAGGATGATATTAAATTGAAATATACTTTCAAAAATATTTAAAACCAGAAAATCAAAACACATTTGTCAATAATATTTTTATAAAACTTTACATTCATATATATAAACATACAAAAGAATAAAAATTCAAAACAAAATAAAAATCTGTTTCAGAATTTTTGAAAAAAAAAAAAAACAAAACTTTTTTTATTAAAAAATTCTTACCATTAACATTAAGGGATGATTGTATTTAAGAATTTCTTTATCACTTATATATGGCATAACTTTGTTTTTCACATATCCACTATCATCGTATATATTTGATCCTACAAAACAAATAATTTTTAAAGAAATAGATACATCCATGAAAATAATAATCCAGACAAATAATAAACTTACCTGTAAAAACAGTACTCTCTGAGTGTGATACAGTATCACTTAGTTCATGACCATCATATAAATAGGGTTTATAGCATGCAAACATATCATCAAGAAATTCATAATTAAATGTCACTTGATGTTGAAGGTGATCTTCAGGAAAATGATTTTTCACAATGCACTGATCTAGAACATGTTCAGCAACATCTAAAGAAATAATATTATTGTTCTCATTAGTGTGTCAACAAAATTAAAATTAATTATTTTTGTTTTAAAATCAAGTGATTCATATAAAGTATTGAACAATAATATTTTATTAACATTTACTAACTATGAACATTAATATATAAAACTAATTATCTGAGTTTAATTCATGTTTTGTAGTGCAATAATTACTTTTTTTTTACAACAGATATTTTTTTGTTGGATTATTCTTTTATCTCATTCATTAAAATCCAAGAAATAGCAATTTTTTATAATGACATTAACTTTTTGATATTCTAATAAAG
Source organism: Trichonephila inaurata madagascariensis (assembly GCA_019973955.1). Lineage (NCBI taxonomy): Eukaryota > Metazoa > Arthropoda > Arachnida > Araneae > Nephilidae > Trichonephila > Trichonephila inaurata. The sequence goes on from BMAV01025412.1 coordinate 506,973, forward strand.
TTCTAAATGATAAAATCAACATATTCAAAAGGAACATTATCACATGAGATTCTATCAAAAGTAAATAATTAAAAATTATTTTTTTAAAGAAAAACATGAGTAAAATGGGAAAGAAAAAAAGGCAATGAAAATAATATAGAAAGTTATATAGCTTTAGATAAAATAGAAAACTAGTATCTTTAAAGAAAGATATTTAAGAAAATTCAATATTTTTATAATAAACTTTTCATTTGAATATAATTTGGTACAGATTTGGAATTTGTTCTCTTGTTATAATCTTCCTTTTCAACAATGAATAGTATGGAAATAATGATTTATGAACTATCAAGTGGAAAAAAAAAAAAAATAGAACTGGCTATGTTAAGCACTAATAAATTAATTTTTCATATGAAAATACATAATCCAATCAATTTCAATATCAAATAATTGCTCAAAATAACAGACTATTTTATTTAATATAATAGTAAAATAGATCTACTATAAAATATACCTGGCATTTGACGTATCAATCTACGTAATGGTGTCTGATGGACGCCATATTTATTCTCATCTGATTCATTACGAAGCACAGCTTCCCAGTTAGGGTCTGACAATATTTCCAATGCAACATCTCTACATAAAAAATATATACAACTTGAAAAATGGAAGAGCCATTGAACCAACACTTCACTCCCAAGGATGCTAATAAGTCAGGTAGGAGACTGCACAAGTACACAGAAAACCAATTCTAACTACACACACAAGCTGAAAGAAAATAGAAGAGAAGGAAAGAAAGCCCAAAGGATGAGTCTACAAGAAACAGATAACAAGCAATCATGTTATTTACAAGCAGAAAAGAAAAATTAAAGAATAGTTGAAAAGTAATACAATTATTTTTGAAGTTGAAATTGCAAAATTTTTATTTAAACACACAAAAATGATATACTGAAGCAAAGTAATATAATGATATAGATTATAATTTGAAATTTTACATACAATACTAATTGATTATTTTTTAAGTTAAAATGTTCCCAGAAAAAAAAAGAAAGACTTATCTTTTCTTTTCTTATTTGCCAATCCTAAATATTTTCTAATAATAGTATTTTTATTAAAAAAAAAAAAATCATAAAATATTGTTAATTTCCTTCATTGCAAGTTTTAAACATTTAGTAATACAACAAAACTTCCTAATTTTCATAGTTCTGACATGCAAATTTATAATATTCAATATTCTCTGCATTATCCGTTTGTATTAATTATTATTAACTTCATATTAGTTTATTCAACTGTATATAACAAATAGAGAATGCAAACTGTTTTCCTTAACTACATTTTATTTTTTTATATACTTTCCAGTGTTTTATAATTATTATACATTACATTATACCTATAATCTTATTCTTTATATTAACATACAGTCGAACCTCTATATAACAAAGTCGCTGAATCCCGAAAAAAAGTTCGTTATATGGAAAATGCTTTACATAGAGGTTTATCTTTTAATTTTCTTCATAAATCACATACAACAAATCTTAAGTTCATAAACTCTATTTTTAAAAAAAGTAATTATTCATATCTTTTTATAAATTAATATATATTAGTTTTATATATCTTAACCATCGAAAAAAAGAGAGAGAGAGAAAGAGAAAAAAAAGAAAGAAAGAATGAAAAATAGCAAGGAAAGATTCTTGATGCCTTTACGCACTTCCTGTAAAATTAAATGTTTTTCTTTGATGCTCAAGCACTAACGTCTTAACATTTTTGAGCTACAAGAAAAGAAGTTATCAGTATGACTGATCAACACTACAAATGGATACTAGTTCAAGGACAAGGGGGCATGAAACAACTCAACAGAGGGTGAAAGGGGATATCAAAGATGTTTACAGTGAACTGGACAATGGGGGCTAAAGGTTGCACTTCTTCGAAGAAACGTCCAAAATTCTTTTGCTCTTGGCGAGTTAGGTATCTAATAAAACCAGTTGAAGATTAATGACCACCTTAAAGTGTGCTTAAAGAGAGAATAACTAGAAATATCCAGAAATACTTCAAAAACAGGGGGCAAAAAATTGAATCATAAGAGAAAAAGTTTGTTATATAGAAAATGCACTTTGCTATTGGGAGGTTATTTTATGAAGAAAACCATGAAATGTTCTTGGTTCCAGGAAAAAGTTCGCTATATAGAAAAATTCGCAATATTGAGTAATATGGAGGTTTATAATATGAAGGTTCGACTGTATTTGAATTTTTGTGTTTGACCATCGTTAATAAAAACACACATGCAGTCAAAAAACTATAAATAAAATAGCTTAAAATTAAATTTTGAAGTATTTCTTGAATTAGAATGTTATACATTAAAGGCCATCAGCTGAGCTACAGTAAATTTTCAAGTGTGCTGAGTATTACAACAGATTTAAAATAGCTTCTTCCAGTCACCTTTGTAATGAGGGCAAAAGAGAAGACTGAATTTTTCTACTTCAGAAAAATTAATTACACCATCAAAATAGTACACATGCTGGATTTGAATAATATCGTACATATGAATTTATACTATGATTGTCATTTAATGTTTTTATATACTTTCATAAACTAAACAAGAAAAAGATTTAATCGCATCTATATATTAATAAAAAAAAAGACACATTTCATGTTTCCAAGAACAATTCATTACAGCTCTTTGATGGTTAATTTACAGAGGTTTCATGTATTAAAAAACAGAAACAATTTCTTTAAATTAAACACCACCAAAAATATGAATAACTAAAAAAATTATCAAATAAATCATAATTGACTAAATTAACATTCTACTTATTAAAACTACCAATGATTAAAAACTAAATTGTAGGAAATAATTTTATCAGCTAAAATATTAAATTTATTCTTTACATCAAAGCAGTTAAAAAAATTAAGTTTAACTGTTTATGAAATATTACTTAATATTAAAATTCCCATCAATTACATTTGTACACAATACATTTCTGTTATAGATAGTTTTATAAACAAAGATTCTTTTATGAAATGAATAGTTTAAAATTTAATTACATACTCATGGCCATTATCAATAGCTAAATCAAGGCAATTCTTCCCATTTTTATCACATTGTGCAATATTTGCACCAAACTTGAGCAATAATTTCACAACTCCTCTATGTCCATCACGAGCAGCCAAATGGAGAGGGGTTGCCTAAAGTTAATATAAAATTTGTAATACATTTTACAATAATCTTCAAAATATTTGAATAAATATTTTGAGAAATATGAAAATTACCTACAAAAATTTATTCTCAATGCATTCAAAGTAACTTATGATTATAACTAAATCAATAGATAATTTGAAATTGTTTAAATTAAAATGTGATGTAATACATAGGTAAAAGTTCCCAGCAAAACTTTATTATTGTGACATTATCTGAAATATAAATATGGAGAAAACTTACACAAAAATTAAAAATACAATAAATTAACTGCTTTCAATGATTTCATTTCTCTTAAATAAATAAAAAGAAGTGATAAAAATATTATAAAAGCATTGGGTGCTTATTCATTTGAAGATGCTAATAAAGTAACAAGTGCTTAAACATGATTTCAAAATGAAACCAATTTTTAACTAAATTAAATTTTAAAAGAAAATAATATTTCTCATAAATAAATTCAACTTCAGTTTAATTAAGATACCAATATTATATTTTTTTAATTTAAAAAATTTAATTTAATTAATTCAATAATAAGTGGCACAACAGAGAATATTAGGGCCCCTAGTAAAGTCAGGTACTCAAATACGTACTAGGCATTAGTCAGGCTTTGACCCCTCCCCCCAAGATGTGGGAATTGTGGAGGTGCTCGTTACACCACTGTCAATAATCAAAATTTCTTATTTGAAGTAACATTTAATTTTAGCCAGATGGGACCAGAAAGATTACAACCAATATATATTTATTTCTTAGGTAGCATTAATGAATTATGATTGAAAACGAGAACAAAAGTAGTCAAATTATGAAAAATAATTCATATTTACAGATTTATTCAACATTACTTTCCAATTATAAGAAAAAAAATAAAGCTTTCTAGGATAGGGTACAAATTAGCAAAATTTTGTATATTCTGTACCTCTTATTTATTCTATGGTAGCCAAAAACTCTACCTCTGGACTTAAATGAACACTCTCAGCCCTCTGTTACAAGAAGTTTGTTTAAATTTTCACATAGTAGTGATGTTATTAGATATAAAACATTTCTTCTTAAAAGATAAAAATTTGTCATTTTTTTCCTTAAAAAGTTATTATTTTCAATAATCTGTCATTATTAACATTCAATATAAATGTTAATTTTAATAACTGATTCTTGCATTTTATGAGCCCTTTTAAGATAATATAACCTGATTTGATTTATCAAGAGTAAAAGCATCACTTATTCACCTTCATTCCTCTTCAAAAAATTTGCTTTATAAAAAAAAACTTATAAATAGGTGAAATCCTTTTAGTAATTTTTATAATGTTAAAAACTATTTATGTGACAAATTTCTAATGAATATTCAAATTTTTTTTAATTGCAATACAGAGAGAGAAAAATAAACTACTTGAAATAGATTAAGACAATGAAAAAAAAAAGGTAACGGTAGAAAAAAATGAGAGTAAACAATATTTAACAAAAAATTTATAAATACTTTTGATTTGTCAACTGAATCTACATTAGCTCCAGCATTCAAAAGACACTGACAGCAACGTTTCCAGCCACGTGATGCTGCACAATCTAGGGGAGTCCACAAATAGCAATTCCTACATGATCCAAATCCATGAGAATGAATATAATAAAAAATACAAATGAATTTGAAGTTACCAGAATTAAAAAGAATAAAGGGAGATGTATACATAACAATAAAAAGAGAAACTGTAGAGTTTTGCTAAAATAAACAAAACATGATAATCTTTAACATCAATGCATTGAGAAACAGAAACATTATTCTAAATTTTGTGATAGAAATATGGTTATTTTAACCATGAAATGTGGATTCAAACTATCAATATTTTGAATGTTTCACTTGATAATTAAAATTTCCATCTGTTTTATTGTAAGCCAATATAGTAACTACAACTGGGCATAAATATAAATACTTTACTTTTGACATGAAAGTTTAGCAAATAGCAGACAGCAATCAGTTAACTAATGCTTGTTCTTTGCTTATTAAATTTTTTTAGAGCCTTAGTCAACCTCACCAATTTTAATGGCGAGCAGTGTACAATAAAACAAATACTCTTAAATAAATATCTTTGAATCACTGAAACATTATTTATTACCTGGCTTCAATATTGGCTCCAGCATTTAAAAGGTTACAAACCATATTGATATGACCCCACAATGCTGCAAGATGCAAAGGCGTGTTTGCATTTTCATCTTCAGTACTTACAATTGTTTTGTTATGTTTAATAAAAAGAGATGCCACACTAAAAATAAAGAAAATTATTTGGTAATGCATATTTTTTTAATTATTTAAAAAGTCTTCCTTAAGGAAATATATTTTTTTAATACTCACTCTACGTGACCATGTTTTGAAGCTAAATGCAAAGGTGTTTGCTCATGCTCATTTTTCCTTTCAATTTCAGCACCATTTTTTAATAAGATCTGGAGGAAAAAATTCAGTATTTTTTGTAAATAAAGATTCAAAAGTAAAATAAATAAATATGAAAATAAATTTTGATTAAGTTTATATAAACAAAAAGGTCTTTTTGTTACACATATAATAAATAACTTTAATATTGGTGTTAGGTTCACATAAAATACAGCATTTATAAAAGCAAGCATCACTGAATTAATAATTTTGTTTTAAGACTAGTAAATCTAGCATTTTCCATAAAAAAAGTTTGTACTAATGTTAAAATTCATGGGGATATTTTTTTAAATAAACGTTCATTTTTCTATTTTAATGAAAGGAGTTAATCTCTTAATTTAAACTACTTTCTGTTGAATTTGTTACTAAGAAGTATGTTATTGAATATTTAAACACTAACAGTTGAAGGATTAAAAGTTTTTAAATACTTTTTATAAAGTGAACTCTTTCTTGGTTTGCCCTTACAATCGGAATACTTATACACTAACAAAATATCATTTAAAAATTTGAAATAAGTTATTTAATGCTAACATGCCTGGAAAAAATGATATAACGCCAAGAGAAATATCTTCAATAACCTTAGGCATGATTGAATTTTATGCAAATTTCAACAAAGTGCAAGAAATAACAGAGTTTTATTTATATCTATAAAAATAAAATTTACAGCTAATTTTTATTCTAAAATTTTTCTTTTGTGTTTTACATACGTAGAAAACTTGAAAAAATGATTTAAAAAAAAAAGGCAACATGCAAATTTATTTACAAAACTGCTAATAAGCTACACACACTTCCTCTTCTTCATCTAATTTAATAATTCTTAAAATTATAATGTTTCCAAAATGTCACTAGGGATGTTTTTTAATTTGCGTTTTGTCAACAGCCAGTTTAAGGTCATCTTTAGCAGTGTATTTCCATAAATTTCATGTTAGTTTCATATCAAAGCCTCTTGATGAGAACTCAAAAACTTGAACATTATTAGATTGAAACTAAAGAATTTGTAGAGCTTGAATTGTATATGGATGCAGTGTCCTGTAGGAAAATGTATTCTCCAGATGTTATCAGTGATATATTTGACAATAAGCTTTCTGCAAGGATATCTTGGTAGTTTTCTGAATTGGTTTTTGCTTTCTGGTGTCTTTCCATTCATTAGCATCAAAACTACTCCAAATCGTTACTACTGATACCCCTATTGTTTTGATAACCTGGATGATTTACACCAAATATCGCACCAATAACATCTACACTCATTTGGTTCATAGAGAGTAAACTTTCTTTTATCTGAAAATAAATAAATAACATTAAACCACTGATCCCCAAAAGCAACATTTTTCTTTGTGAACTCTAGGTGATTCATTTCATATTGCTTAATTTTGTACGTGAATGTTTTGTTAAAGTATTATGCACAGTCTGACAGATGCGTGGAAGGTTCAAATCAGTCCTAATTTGTGAAGAAAGCTTTTAATGAGTTTTTCGTCTAACAATGATTCTCATTAGCCGAGGAGTCAATGCAGATGGATGGCCTGTACTCTTCAACTTTGCATAATTATCACTATTTTTTAAAAGTTATTCCTCACAGTTTTAGATTTGCTTAATATTTTAGCCATTTCCCAGGAATTTAAATCACATTTTAAAAAAAAACTAAGGATCTACATTGGAATCAATCTTACATTGTTGAATCAATGTTAATTCTTTGCATCTTACCATTTTCACAAAAACTACAATTTTCAGCTGGCATATGTGCAGTTTATTAAAGCAAGTTCATAGCTTGAAAAATAAATTTGCAGAAAATGAATAAAACAATAATTTTTAAAACTGAAGTTGATGTAATCATTATTTCTAACTTTTGCTTGCAAAAAAAAAAAATATGTTGCTGTAACTACTTAGATAGGAAAACCGTTATTTTCTCCACCATATTTAAATATGTATAAAACTAAAGTGCATATTTTTGAAAGTAATGCAGATTTTCACTTGGCCTAATCAAGTTTTCCAGTATTGAGAATTAAAATAAAAATGATCATTCAGAACATAATGAATTTATTTATATGTGAATATGATACTAAGTACATAAATAAAAAGGTATAACAGTAATTGTGTATATTTGTTTGAAGAATATGTGCTACATATGATTCAAAAAGTTAAAACACATATTTTTTAGTAAATAAATTATAATTAATAAGATTATAAAATGAACATAATTATTTAATGTGTTTTAAATTTTTATAAAATATATTTTTCTAGTTTAAACATTTCTAACAAGTAAATAAAATTTATGAATTATACACCTAAAAATTTTATAATGAATAAGATATTTTTTAAATAGTATATACAAAACACAAAGTCTAAAATTACCTCTGTTACATCAGAATACCCTTTTAGAGCAGCAATATGCAGAGGACTGTTATCATAATGATCACATCTATTTACTAGGTCTACTAGGGCTGTAGAATTGCCAAGCTTCAACAAGGTCTTAAAAAAATAAAACTATTATTAATATTAAGAACATAAAAAAGCTGGTAGCTATTTTTTTTTTTTTTAAAATAAGTGTTAGAATCTTGTTTTTATGTATTCTTACATGCATTACCTTGAAAGTATGTAGGGGTTAACAAGATTGTGCAATAAAAAAACAACAACAGAGAACAGCTTAGTAATATTTAGCTGAAATATGTGGTTTCAATACTGAAGAATAAGTTTTTTGAATCTATTCTTAAATTGTTAGTGATGAACTTTCTGTTTGAAAGAAAAACAAACATTTATTTAAAAATTTCAAATTAAAAAAAGATTAAATATAAGCTATGTCTGCAGAAACATACATGCATTTAATAAATTTTTTTTAATGAATTGGTCATTTTTCCCCATAAAATTTTTTTTAAAACTTTGCTAAAGTAATTGCATTAAAGGACCAGTATTATTATTTAAATTTTTAAAACGTATCTTTGAGCATAATATCCCATATAACTAACTGACTGTTTTAAAAAAACTAAAAATGAGAGGGAAGAACCTCCTAAAATTCAACATACATTTCTCTAATACAACCCTTTTAAACTTTGTATAATTTGATTTATTGTTTCTGAATGTTGTACTTTGGAGTAATGGGTCTATTAGGAACAGACCTCATAATTATCAACTCTTGTGAAGTGACAAGAATGAGGCCTGAGCAAACAGAAGATTACAGTTCGAGAGTTTCTGAATACACTCATGGACAAAAAAAAATTTGCCATCCGGAAAAAACCCTTGGTGAAGGCTTGGGGGATATGCAAATGCAGCATGCTTGTGCTTTTAAGTAAAGGGTGTTTAAGCGTTCTCCCTGGGTAAAAAAGGAAAAAAGCTTGTTTGGTGTTCGAAAACGTTTCAAAGAAAGAACCAGGAGACATGCCATTATGCCCTTGACAATATGAGCAGCATTTGCAGTTTGAGAGGGGAGAATCCAGCTGGCATGATGAAGGAAGCTGGTGGTTACATATTAGGTGAGTACAGCTCAACAAATTAGGCCACTCTGATGGTGTTGTTGAAAAAGTGTTGGGGCCAGTGGATCCTGGGGAAGGATTATTTACCGGGGCAATTTGGGCTCCCAGGCGCCCCCTTGGAACAAAAACAGAGCAGTGGCCGGTTCAGAAGACCCCCAAAATCATTAAGAAATTTGCAGCGAAACATGCCCAACTGCTTCATGGCCTTCCATCCCGAGAACCCCAAAGCAGCTCCTTCCCAAACTGGAAAGGCCCCAAACCTTTTCATGAATTCGTCAAACAATACAAAAGATGACCTGGCTTCAAAGGGCGACATTTGGGATCAGTGGCACGTTCTGGCATTACGTGGGGTGCTGGCCCTTGACCCTTCCCACCAAATTGCGCAAGGGGTTTAATTTAAATCCTCCGTTTGCCTTTTTTCTGAAATAAATGATCGTTTTTCTTTAATTTTCTAATCATTTACTTATATCAAAGTAGTCATTACATATGTAAAATTTCATTTCATTTTGACGACTCCTTCTTGGTGCGCTAATTTTTTTGGTCTATGAGTGTATGTGGTTTCAAAACTAATTAAGCTGTTTCAAAATATGGGAAAAATTGACAGTTGATAATTTTTTTTTTTTTTTCTCTTGAGTTGCCCAAGAAAAAACAGATAAGTTTAGTCAGCATTTTGAATAGGGCTAGACAAGAAATGCCAAACTGTATAAAGTCTTCAAAAGAAACATTATATTCAATAAAAATATTGAAAAATCAAGTCAACATTTAGTGTACCAGTGTAAGATAAAAAAAAAAGAATGTGATAATTCTGAGTTCAATGTATTTGAGTATTGCAGTAGCAAATAATTCAAAGAAAACATCTGAAACCATCTTTCTTTATAATGTAACAAAATGTAGTATAGATATCATTGACCAAAACATTGTTTACAATAACGAATGGATAATGGGATGCTTGGATTGTTTTCAAATGGATAATGGGAAAAAATTATCAAAGCATACTTTTGCTGAAACTTTAACTGAAGAATGAAAACAGAATTTATTGAAGAATCTAGTAAAAGAAGTCGGATGATGATGTACTGCAAATACACCTAAGCTTTAAAAAATGTGAGGTGAAAAAGTCCAAGGAATGTGACAAATAAAATATGCAGTTTTCATAAAAAGGTGACGTGTGGTAAATATACAAAATATGAAAGCTGTAAGTATATTAGTTATATTTGTTTATATTTTCATACCTTGTGAGTTTTTATTTTGCTGATATAATATTTTTTGGCATACTAAATATGTTTGCAAAAAGAATATAAAAACCCACATTTTATATTTGAATTTTTCACTCAATATCAACCAGTATCAAACTCATACCTGATTGACATTCCAGTGGTAGTAAGATTTCTGGCATTCTAGTATTAATATATGCATACATATACTTGCACATATATAAGGCATTGGAAATACAACACAAAGAAGGAGTGATCAGAAAATGATGCAAATTTAATCATAGGTGTGTCCCACCAAGTTATGCATACCATATGAAGTGTGCAGTTCTTTGTCACATATTTAGGACAAAAAGGTGGAAACCAGCAGAATGGGCTATATCCATGCTATTAATTTTGAACAGGGAATCACTGAGGAAATTTTTTTTCTGGTCTCAAATGACATGTGTAAACTAACAGAAAATGTCAGGCCACCAGCGAAGGCCAGATTGGTCCATACATCAAATCTCAGCCAATACTCATCTAGACAAATGTGTCTATGATGCCCAGGAGTGGCAAAGATGGCTGTAACAAAGAAATGTTGCAAGTTTGAGCAATGTTAAGAGCACACATGAATCAATGCAGCCTTGTAAGCTAATTCTATTGCTACTTTTTAATATGTGCAGGACACCCTTGACATTTGAATATTAATCATAACCATGACCCACAGTAGGGATGACGATCTGAGATTGATTAATCGAAGAATTGATTTCTCTGGCCAAAAAAATTGATTTTTTAAATCCATATGTAGCACTGAATCGATTCAGTGAATCGATATTTCATCCTAGAAAATCAACATTCGATTTTTTCTGTTTTGGTATAAACTATAAAATTATTGCCTTATCTTTAAAACCCGAAACAATATTATGGGGGCAAGAACTAAAAAAACTCTATTTATCATCACGTTCACTCAATAGCCATAAAGTATATGAGTATTGTAGGATCATCTGTTCCTTGTGAGCGCCTCTTTATGATTGCCGGCAACATCGCAAGTGATGAGTGGAACCGTTTGGATCCCAGCAGACTTGTTTTTAAAAAGCTTAGATATCAAGCATTGGGAACTATAAGCTCTATATTATCTATTTTATAAACTTTTTAATGTAACAAATACATTTAGGAAATAAATGTCTTTTATACCTGATACTTTGGTATGGTAATAAAAATAATTGTAATAGTCGAATTCTCTGAAATAAAAAATTCCCAGATTTTACCGATAAGAGATCGTTTATTATGGTACATTTCTTGTTTTTTAAAAAATGGATTTATATCTGCATTGTAAATGCAGACCTGAAAAAAAAAAAGATTTTTTAGAAATCGATCTTTTAGACCTTGATTTTTTTGTGAATCAATTCATCAGGTTACGATTCGAATCGATTTAAAAATCGATCTTTTCTGGAAAGAATCGCCATCCCTAACCCACAGGTTGTTGCACCTATGGCATCTGTTTAGAAAACTGTCATAGACCCTCAACCCCATAGCATAGATGACTATTTTCAATAGTGCCAGGTTAGAATGAAATGGATGATGAAATAGCACAGGGCTGTTCTCAGATGTGAGTCATGTTTTTTCAGATGAGTCAGTTAAGTGATAGTTGCTATGTCCAAGTGTAGAGCTAATGCGGAGACAATTTCAATCCATTTGCATCTGCGGAATATCCAAGATATGACATTCTGCAAAACCATGGTTTACGGCATCATTGAGTATGCCAGCATTAAGGTCAGATTTGTATTTAGGACACTATGATATCCCATTGACATGTGGATGCTGTAATGTAGCCAGTAACACTTTTCTTCCTTCAGGGCTTTTTACTAGCAGAATAATGCCCTTACTGAACACACCAGTCAAAATTCTGAGTAAGATGTATAGATGCTCTCCTGGTCACCATTCTTCCTTAATATTTCACAAATTGTACATGTTTGGTGAGATATAATGGTGAACTATGGCAATTGGTTAACAGGAAATGAAGAACTGCTCCTCAGGATGCCATTGAAGTGGCGCATATCCGAAGGACAGAAAACCCGCGACCTATGGATCCGAAGCTGGGTAACATAGCCACTAGACAAAAGTGATCACCCGTATCTGGAGGCAGTTACTGGCTTATGTAGAGATACCTCTACAATACTCCCCCACCAGTGAGTCGGTGGATAAGTGAATGAATGAAGTATTTGTTATGGCGAGCGTGTGAGTAAATGATATTGCATCAAGTGAGTCTGACAAATTTGGTTGCTGCGTCAAGGGAGTCCAATGACTTTTGGGTTGCTCTTGGTGCGGGTAGTCGGTGCCATGACAGATCAGAAGAGAGAGAGGTTGCACTTTTTCTTAATTCAGTCAAAGTCACCAATGAAGTGGCTCATATTTAGAGGATAGAACCCGCAACCGATGGATCCGAATATGGGTAACGTAGCCACTAGACAAAAGTAATCACCCATGTATGGAGGCTGTTACTGGCCTATGTAGATACCGCTACACCATCAACTCATTGACTCTGTACTTACATGTATTTGTGTATCACCCTCTGAAGTGATCACACAACCAACTATGTTGATATTTTTCTCCATCTATGTTATGAGTATCATTTAAAAATAAATATGCCTTACTGTCTCTCTGTTTTCTGAGTTTCTTCACATCCTGGTAACTATATCTTGATGTTGTATTTTCAATGTCACACAGTGTACAGATGCATTAGTAATGTATATAAATAGTACCATTTGGTCTGAACATCCTCTTAAAGAATTGTGACTTTAAGAATACAAATATTAAATAAAAATATAGAAGTGCCAAAAGAAAACATTACAAGAACAATAGACAAATACATAATTTACAAATATGTATACCATAAGTGATACTGGATGATCTTCTTGTGCAGCCCAAAATATAACAGTTCGATCCATATTATCAAGAACATTAATGTCAGCCTCAAACCTCAGCAATGTCTTAATTGCTTCAACATGTCCTTCAGCCACTGCAATTAATAGAGGTGTAAAATGGGCATTATCATGACTTTCAATGCCAGCACCACTGAAAAAAGTCACAAAATGATTAATTGAAAAATATAAGAAACATACATTTCATAATGTTATTAAAATTTCTAAAATAAAAGCATAACAAAAATTGGCCAATTTTTATTTTCTTATAATAAAATTACTCCAATATTTTTCTAAAGTAAAAAATAGCCAGTATAACAAAATTTAAAAAAATCCCAAAAGATTAAATTTATTTATTTCTACAATTATCTATCAACTTACAGAAAACAATAACATTCTAAATTTTTTATTGAGTTTACTTGAATATGAGAGATAATGATACAAATTTTGCAAAATTTTTTATAAGTATTGTTTATAGATGAAGACATTTGATTTTGGAAGTTCCTATATCTTTTATGGCATTCAACTCATCCCAAGAGCTATTAAATTTACATATTACATAATATTATTAAACTTACATTAAATATGAAAGAGCCTAGCTTCTTTTATCTTTTCTCTGCCAACATTCTATTTACAGAAACCAATTGAAACTACACATAAATACAAACGTTTATGGCAATAAAAGAGGGAAAGTTTTCCCACTAATGAAATATTGTACTATTAGTTAAAAAAGGGAGGGACATTGATAACAATGAAGCCACTTGTGGAAAGCCAACCACTTTTTTTTCTTTAATTAAATCATTTGCACTTGAAATCAGAATAAAATTTTAAGATACACATATTATAAGTCCTAAAATAAACTCCACTTTCCATACCAAAAAAAAAAAAAAAATTATAGCTATTTACATTTTATAAGAGTAATACCTTATAAAATCTCAGTATCTTTTATGGATGCAGTAATTATTTATACTTGTATAATTTCATATTATTTACTCAAAAATGCCATTATTTTTTACATCAGTTGTTTATTTAAGATCACACTTTTTTTTCTTTTACAACTGTTACTAAATGCAGCCCCACAAAGTTTTGGCTGAGAGAGTTCAGTAATAATAAAAACATACTACAATTTAATATTTCTATTAAGTATTGTAATAAAAAAACTTTAGATTTAATTTTCTGTGAGTTGTTAGATTAAGACTAGAAATACCATAACTTTAATTTATCAGATAGTAAATAAATTTCAAAATTATAACTACTTTTAAATTAAAAATAATTTATAATGCACATTAAAAAAAAAGAAAAATGATTTCTTACTTTTGAAGCAGGAAATCTATTACTTCACAAGCATTAAAAGCAGCAGCTTTGTGAAGAGGAGTTTCACCAAAATTGTTCACACAATTTACAGCAGCTCCATGTTGGAGAAGACATTTCACAATATCTACATCACCAGAAACTGCTGCAAGATGTAGAGGATGAGAAGAATGATCAAATGTTAATTTCACATCAGCTCCTAAGAAAAAAAAAATTGCCATCTTAAGAAAATTGTCTATATTTTTCATACACGATTTAACACAGAGAAACTAGACATTCTATATTTGAGAATCAGGAATATTATTATTTAAGGTACATGAAACTACCACAGCTTTTGTTCTTAGTAGCTCGATTTTTACTGTAAAAAATTACACAAGTTTTTTAACAGCAGCTTTTTTTTTTTTAGTATATGAAATGCAGAACCAAATTATTACTCTCAATTTCATATCCAATTACAATATATTGTAAAAAAATGAGAAACCCCTAAAAAAAACCCCAAAACAAACAAAGAAAACATGTTTAAATGTACATAACAAACATGTTTTTTCAAAAATTCAATTCACAGAATAATAAATTTTTTCATTAAATTTTATTTATACCTTTCTCTAGAAGTATTTTAACTATATCCAAATGTCCTTTCATAACAGCTGAATGGAGAGCAGTGTAGCCACTAATATTTTTTTCATCAACATACTACATAAAAAGAAAACACATTATCACAGACAATTTTTTCTATTTTATACATATATTAAGAAAACAATTAATCAAAATATCATGTAACAAATATGTGATATTATATAAAGCTAATTTTATACAATTTAGAGAGTATTATTTTCCATGTTAACAGGTACAGAAATACATATATATATTTTTAAAAAATTAAGGCACATTTTTTTCAAAAAAAATTCCAATAAGCATATAATTATTATCAGAATAAATTCTTTAAGCCTTTCATCCCAACTGCAGTGGGTTGATAAATAAGTACCAAGCTTGCTTGGGGACTTAAACACTGCAGGTCTTGTTTCAGACTGACTACCTGATTGGGACATCAGTGCCCAATGGTCACATATACTTGGATGGGCACAGTAGGCCCTGACCCTCATGGGCTGTTGCGCCATTGAGTTTGAGTTTATAAATTCTTAGAATAGGAAATATTTTATTTAATTTTCAAAGGGTTCCAAAATTTTGAAATTGTTTGTTTAGGAAAAAAAATTAAATACATTTAAAAATTATTAATACTTCATTAAGAGAGCAAATATTCAATTAAAAAAGACTATACTTGCCTGTATTAATTTATTTGTATAACAGTTTAAAATCATAAAGTTCAAGGGAGTAATAAATTTTGAACTTAAAATTATTCTACATAAATTATTATTAAATAATACATAGGATAGAGAATATAATTTTTATATTCTCAAAAAAAAAGTGAAAAAAAAAAGGATATTGAGAGTAGAATACTAAGTGTATAATTAGAAGACTAATTTAAACTTTATAATTAGTTGCTACAAGTTTTAAACTTTACAATAAATACATTACATTTTAAACACAGCAACTATAGCAAAATACAAATAAGCAAATACGGATTTATTGCTTATTAATGTTGCATTACAAAGCAACATGAGGGCTGATGACAATGAACCTTATAAATTTGAGCCATGGTCAAGAAACGAGGATGACGCTTAAATTAGTACTCCGTTCCCCAAGTTTTCAAATCATGCCAATATGTGGACTTTTAGCCTTGACTGATTTATCATGCATCAGCCTCAATACACAGTGCGATTCTAGTAACACCAGGAATCCATGACTCGATGGAAACAATGCTGGCCATGAATTTGCTACCATAACAACTTGGCTACTGTAGCCACAGAATAATGCTGACAACCTTTTATATTCATGTAATATTCTAATTAACTTATCATTTTAGTGAAGAATAAAATTCAATAAAAAAATATCTTGAACATAATAAAAAGAAAGTTTGAATTCACAAAATATCCTGGAAGAAATGTTTAATAAATACTCATATTTAATGAATATGTATGGAAATAAGTAATTACAGTCGGACCTCTGTATTACGAAGTCGCTAAATCCCGAAAAAAAGTTTATTATAAGGGAAATTCCTTATATAGAGGTTCATCCTATAATTTTCTTTATAAACCACATAAAACAAATAATTATTCATAGCTTTTTGTAAATTAATATATATTTATTTTATATAGCTTACCTATCAAAAAGAAAGAAAAATTGCAAGGAAAGTTTCTTGATGCCTTTATCTACTTCCTGTAGAATTAAATGCTTTTCTTTGATTCTCCAGCACTTAGGCTTTAACATTTTCGAGCTACAAGAAACGAAGCTACCAGCATGACTGATCAAGACTATAAATGTGCGAAGACTAGTTCAAGGACATGGGGACACAAGACAACTCTACAGAGGGTGAAAGGAGATATCGAAGATGTTTCTTGTGAACTGAACAATGGGGGTTAAAGGTTGCATTTCTTGGATGAAATGCCCAGAATTCTATAGCTCTTGTCGAGTTAGGCACCTAACCAGTTCATGATCACCATAAAATGTCTTAAAAAAGAGAATAACTTAAATACTTAAAAAATAGGGAGCAAAAAGAATCACAAGAGAAAAAGTTTGTTACATATAAAATGAACTTCACTATTGGGCGGATTTTTATGAAAAAAATTGTGAAATGTTCTTGGTTCCAGGAAAAAGATCGCTATATAGAAAAATTCACAATATAGAGGTTCGACTGTATCTGAATAAATGAAATGTATTATTAGAATATTCATATACCTTCCTAAGCTTATCATGACCACCATGCTCTTCAACAGAATTAAGCAAAAGTATTATTATCTTTTTACTACCAGTAGTTGCAGCTAAATGGAGAGGGGTAGACATATTTTCATCTGTAGCTTCAGGATGAGCTCCAGCTTCTAATAAAAACTTAACCACATCAGGAGAATTATAGTTTGCTGCACAGTGCAATGCTGTCATCTCTTGTTTATCAGATGTCTTAAAAAATAATATTCAGTATTAAGCAATATAAAAAAAATAATAACATAGACAAAATTATATTGTTTGTATGTAATAACTCTAATGTAATAAATTAAACAAATATAGAATAGTGAAATTCTTGTTCGATTACCTCAGTATTGATTTTATTTGACTTCAATAACTGAATTGTAGCAAATTTGTTCCCCCTCATTGCTGCATAATGTAATGGAGTCATTCCATAATTATCTTGACAATTTACATGTGCTCCTCCATCTATCAATACAGAAATAACAGTTTCACTTTCATCTATGGGGCTTTCAGCAGATTGCTCAGTCTACAAGGTGAAATATTAAAAGTTATTTTTTTCAGTATAAAATGAAATTTATGTTTTCATATATGACACTAAATATAGTAAAACAATTTATGTGTTGATTCTGGTAGAATTAATAATTTAGTAAAATAAAATGAAGAATTAAGGAAACACCCTCTTAATACATTTATGGTATAAAAAGCATATAAAAGAATGTTACACTAAATTAAATCAAATAGCTGAAGCTTTTCTTTAATTTTTTTTTCTTTTCACATAATTTCTTTTAAAAAATTCAAGTTAGCACACTAATTTTAAAAAGTAGAACCAATTACAATTTGGCAATCTATCTTTTAAATGTATGTATATATTCTTAATTTACTAAATCACAAAACTAATATTTTATTACAAGACATAAAAGTTTAATATAAAAATGCAATTAAGTAAAACTGATTATCAACAATAAAACTTATAACAAAGAATTAAATACAGCATGGAAATTAGAAATTTGAAGGTTTTCAAAAGCAATCCTTATGCAATTATTTATATTTAACATTTGGGTACTGACATATTAATGTCATCACAGCCAAATTTGCACTCCATGGGTCACACCATAATATCATAACAGCAAAAGAGAATGACTCTTATGTGTTTTATTAGAAGGGCATGAGGGACAGATATTGGAGAAAAATGGATTGATATTGACTTCAAAATTGTCAAAGCAGTCTTTCTTTTCTTTCTCCTGATGCTGTCCCCGTATAAATTCCCACAAATAAGAGTCCAAATGACCTTGTGTAGTTCTCCTGTTTTTTATATTCCTCCATTTTGCACTGTGCCTCACATGACAGAACATTGAAGTAAGAATCTTTTTTAGTTGTTTTCTTTTGCTGTTGTGATATCATGGCATGATTTGTGTGAAGCTAATTTGGCTGTTGTGACATTAATGCATAAGAACTAACATTTGCTGTTGCTGAATTAATTTTAATTTTAAAAATGCATACTTCAAAATTTAATTAAATATTACAAAGTAATATGTAAATAAATTTAATTCCCTTAGCAAGTTTTGAATCTTATTTTGAAACAAATATTTTTTTGAAGTAATAAATAATCTCTCAAATGAAATACATCTTACCAAACACTTATTAACTTTAATATAACCATAACGAGCTGCAAAATGTAATGGAGTCAATCCATCCTCTCCTTCAATATTAACATCTGAAAAAAAGAAATGAAAACGACAAATTAACAAAAGGAAAATATTCCAAAAACATTAGGACTAGAAGTTTAAGTTAATATCAAATATAGAAAAAACTTTTTCAGTCACTTAACAAAATTTGAAAAAGATTTCAATGTAAATTTACATCCATGTAGTTTCTTTCATTGAGGTTCCAAGAAACTGTATAGGTTGTGCCTACTATTGTATTAAACTAAACACAAATTCCTCTTTTATTAATAATTATAATTTTTGTCATATTGATTTAGTAATTATTTCTACCTCTAAATGTCATGCTCTTCTGAATACAATTTAGCTTTTCACATATTTTTTCCTTTTTAAAACCTTAAGAATTCAGCTTTCTTTTTAAAAAAATTATATGATGTTGCGTAGATATGCCTTTAATGAAAATCTAATGAAGATTGCAAAGTCTGGTCCAACAGATGGTACCCGCTATTTTTGATTTTAGTTTTAATAAAATAAATCTTGTTTGCAATTAGGAAAGAAATGCTTGATGAAGAGAAAAACTGAGAAATCCAAAATTCCTTAAATGTTCTAACTTGAAATATACTTATTAGGCAAATTTTAGCACTAGGACATTATTCACATATTGGACTGCAAATTTAAAAAGATTTTAAAACTTAAAAGAAGGAAAGGAAGAATTTTTTTAGAACTCTTTTTAAACTGTATTGACAATAAAAATTTGACATATGCAAAGTTAAAAAAACCGATTTGATATAGTTTTTCTTTCTATTTTTGAAAAGACTGAACTTTGTAAAACAGAACATTATTTTTTAATGGAAAAAAGTGTTATTCATTTTGTTACTTGCATATTTGATAAAAAAAAAAAAAAAAAAAAAAAAAAACCATGAAATATATTTATTATAAAACAGTTCAATGCTCATAGTGTATTGAAATTTGATAAATACTGCCTTTAAGGTTGTTTTCGCATAACATTAAAGAATAAGGACCAGATTTGGAATATTTTTCATATAAAAGGCTTCATATCTTATTTACTTTATATATTATATTTTGTAGCTTTACTTATAGAGAACAACGTATTTTATCGCATGATTGATTTTTATCTGAGTTGACCCATTTTTTCTGATACAAAATGTGTTTCACATAACATTTTTTTGTAAAGAAATACATGAACTACAATATTACAAATTTTCATGAAAGTTGAGACGACTTTTTTTTTGTCTGAAAATGTGCTTTGTGTTTAGCTCAGGCTCTTGTACACGTGGCGAAGACAGCCTTAATAAAAAAATTATCATTAATAATTAAATTATCATTCTATCAGTGCTCTTCATGGGAGAGAACTAATATCTAGCAATATTTAATGTTGGCTGTATAGTTTATGATGGTTGAAGAAGCAATATAATTTTTCAGAAATAAGAAATTATTCATACATGCATTTCAACACAGTGGCATACACAAGGGTGAGGTTATAGAACAAAGTTTTAATTTTTAGCAGAGATTATGTTTTGATGCTTTTATCTACATGATTTTTAGAATACAACTCTTCCCCAATAGAAGAGGTTTGTGTATTACACTGTTTCAACATGACAGATTTAAAAGTTTATTTTCCTCCTGCATGTTAATATCATGAAGGTTGTATTGTAAGTGTAAGAATAACAATATTTTATTAATTATTTAACAGAAAATCCATTGTTAAAAATAAGTTTTAGGATTATAAATAACTTGTTGACATTACCTGCCCCTCTGTCTATCAGAAGCTGAGTTGCTGCAACAAGATTATACCTAGCTGCATAATGAAGTGGCGCACGTTTATTGACATCTAATTTATTTATTCTTAGTCTGCAGGCTTCTAAGCTAAGATTATCTAAATAAGTTCTCAGTTGGTTTAGATTTTCATCTCGTAAAACCTGGAAAAGTCACAAAACCCCACAATTTTTTTAGTATAAAATTTATACCTAATTTAATATCACACAATTTAATCAAAAATATTAAATCTAGTTACAAACATTAAATTTAATTAAAATATTAAATTAGAAGTTACAAAATGAAAGTTACTTACTAAAAAAATCTCCTACAAATGAAATACAATAAAAACAAATCAGAAAAATGATAAAATTAAAAATAACATTACAAGTCAAAATTTTTATTTTTAGATAACAGTTAAATCAGTCCTTTTTTCAAAAATATTCTCAAATCTCCTATAGAATATAAATAACTCATCTACACACTCAGACTAAATGTATACATTTAAATATATAAACATATATCTTTACTATTTTCTAAGATCTGTCAGGGTTAGAACTTGCGATCTATGGATCTGAAACCGAGTAATTTAGCTACTAGACAAAAGTGATCACCACTGTCCAGAGGTTGTTACTGGCTTATATAGGAACTGCTACAGATCCATAGGTACATATATTTTATAATGCTGACTAATTTTGCCGGTTCAGTCCTAGGAGAGCCCACACCCTTGGCGTGAATTATTTTGGGTTGGCGATAATTGTGCCATCTTGGTAACTTTACTTTGATACACTAGATATGGTAAACCTAACTATTTCTGCAAATTACGTATTTTGTCGGCGGGCATTTCGAATTTCATTTTGGAGAACCAGGCTGGAATAGTTGCATGTGTGAAGGAATATATCTTAGAATTTATTACTTTGTTGAATGCGAAAGGTTAGAAAGAATTGATTGAATAGTGTATGAAGGAAGGATTGATTGCTTAGAGTTATGAATGTCCTAAATGTAACGATCGGCATGATGTAACATGGTCGACAATAAAATGCTTTCTTCAAAATTGCACCAGCCACGCCGAAGGTATGTTCGACCATTACCTTGCAGAATAAAAATGGCGCCACTCACACGATTATTCACATAGCGATGAGACCTTCAAGACTTTTTTAAAAATCTGTTATGCTGTACCCTCCACTCGGAAAAAATCAGCAGTAAGAAAGTAAGTGCTGTTTTTATATTTTTTTATCTTAAATGCTTAATTTCTGTATTGTTTAAATATATTTTCATTACGCATCCACCTTATCTCTCCGTATTCACTTGCCGCCATTGTCGGTTTCGCTTGGCGCCATCTCGTTCTGGCTTGGCGCTTTTATCGTTTTGTCGCCAAGGGTGTGGGCTCTCCTAGGATTTTACCATTTTGCCAAATTAAAAAGATGTCACCAAATGCTATCATCATTATTATTATTGTTATTGTTTTTGAATGGAAAGAGGAATGGGGGTTTCCCCTATTGGCTGTATATTGTGGCATTTGGTGAGTCTTTTGATTTGATAAAATTGGCTAACAGTATAATACATAAGTAACAAAATATTCTTTTTCTCATACTTATTTTGAATGATTTGCTTTAAGACTTGTACAAGTAAATAAAAATATTTAGATTATTGCAAAAGATATTATGATTTTTTTTTAAAATTAAGTATGTTTAATGATATTATCTTCATCAAATCAACAGCAAGAAAAAGGTTATTTTACAAACAATATATTCTAAAAATGTAAATACTACATGAAAAGCAATAAATTATAATACTACTCTTAAATAAAATTCCAAATTGACCAACAATATTAAAATAAAACAAAATTCAAAACAAAACATAATAATTTGCCAGATCATGAAAACTAGAATTTTTTTGGGGTCTTTATTTTATTAAAAATATAAATGAAATTATTTTCTTAAAAGTACCAATGTACACATAATAAAAATAAAATAAAGGCATGTAAAAAAATTTTGTTGAAAAAACAAAGAAAAGAAATATATTTGTTGTTTACAATAAAATAATAAAAATAAATATAAATGCTTTTTATTTAAATATGAATGGAATGGAATGCATAGTTATGTATACTAAATATAAAAAGCATACACTTATATGTACTATATAAAAAGCTATATATACTAAATATCAAAAAAATAATGAAAAAGAAAAGAAACAAAAGAGAAAAATTAATAATAAATTTTAAAAGATAGAAAATCAACTCCACACATTATGGGTGCATAAAATATTACGATATGATTCAAATTCACATGAGAATTAAATTATGCATGAAACTGACCTTGAAATACTAAGTAAAAATTAGAAAATTACAGTACACAACCAAAACAGTTTGAAACTATATATATTCCTGACACTTGTTATACATTAAATTTATAACATATTAAAAGTATTTATGTTAAAATATATTTTAAATGAAAATAATTTCTATCAGCCTGTAAAAACAAACTCGGTAAAATACATTTTTAAAAAAGTTTATCTACTTGTATAATAAATGTGCCCATTATGTTTACCACATTTATTAAATATTTAATTACTTAGATATGGATAAAATATTATCATTGATAAAAATTTAAATAACATTAACTAGAATTAAAGCAGAAACAAAAATCTTACTTGTTGTAATGTAATGGCAGGTTCACCGGCAGCTTCACTTTCATCAAAACTTTTAGTTATTGTTGAAGTTTCCAGATCAACTTTAGTTTCTTTACAAAATTTGATTTTCCTGCTAATATATTTGGAATTCAAATTGCTAAGACTACTTTCACTACCAACATCATCATCACTTTCAGCTTGAACACTGTCACTATTATACAGAGAATATTTTACTTTTGCAAACTGTGCAGACATGATGTATTCCTAAGCTTCAAGAAAAAAGAATTTTTTGTTAAAAGAAATTTTTTACATGTGTCCTAAAATTATTATAGTTTTAAAATTTATAATTTACATCTAAGTAGTGTATACTTTTTAAAATCTAATACTTAAATAATACCAATTTAAAATATTTCCTGGATCGAACTGTTTCAAGCAAAATTCATTAAAAAGATAATTATGACAAAATTATCAAACTCTAAAAATTTGCTGGAAAATTAACTATTTTAGAAAATGCATACTTGTACTAGGAATCAGATAATCTTATTTAAATTATACGCAAAATATAAATGAATGTTAATTAGAGACTATTGGTAAAATGAATTAACGTAGTTAATGAAACAAAAGTTTTATAAATATTACTTTTTTGAAAGAGTAGCAGTTTGGTAAAAAATTAAAGTAATTTTCTGTGAAAGAAAGTACCTTACAGCAAACAAAATTAAATAAAATGTCGATTAATAAAACTAGCTGGTCGTATTTCAACTAAATTTTGGAATTTTCAATCATGGAATGAAAGTAATAATAAAACTAAGTATTAACATAAAGATACCTCATAAATTGGAACAGATGATTTCTTACATGCCTATGACGCAATTTGTCACTGAGAAAACAATTTACCGGTTTATGATGTGCCGCAAGCGTGATTACTTCGTTTTGTTTATTTACGTTTGAATGTGATGAGCTGATTACGCAGCTTGGAAATTTTAAGAACATAAAATGTATTCAATGTATAATTAAATTTAATTTTAGAGACCGTTTGTTTTAAAAGACTGATTAAATGAAAATTTATTCTTCTGTTCATGTACTTATGATAAGGACATGATTCTGAAAATGGCCCATGTCTATACTGCAAAAAAGTAATTGTACGCGGCTTTTACCCCAGTGAAATTTAATTTACTGTAGTTAGAAATACAGTGCTAATATTGTGATTTATTAATCTAATAATAGAATTACAAAAATTAAGCTATAAGTTCAGATTAGAACAATTTTAATAGAAGCACATTGTGTGTGTGTGTGTGAAACAACTATTTATTTCTCAAGATCTCTCTTTAGCTTTTTTATAAGTACTGTAGTTAGATTAGAACCGGGCACCTTCCGTTCCGAACGCCAGTACTCTATCGATCACGCCAAAATGATCGTCTTCGCTGGTAAGATGTGGTTTTATTTAGATACCGCTACACTACTCTCCCACTAGTGAGATGGATAGGCGCGAACGATTTTTTTTTTGGTTCGTTTGTTACTTAGAGAGCATGTTTATATATTTATTTTATTCTTAATTATTTTTCTTGCTGAGATGAGAGAAAAGTAATCTATCGTTTGTTTTCGGAGAGAGTATGTTTTATTATTATTTATTTTTCTTCTCTTATTTTTATTATTTTTTTTACTCTCTCTCTCTCTCTTCTTATTTATTATTATTATTTTATTTATTTTTCTTGCGGTAGATGGCACCACGAGAGTTCAGAAAGTTGCGTTATCTTACTTCAGTCCAGGGTCACCAATGTAGTTAGATTCGAACCGGGCACCTTCCGTTCCGAACGTCAGTACTTCATCGATCACGCCAAAACGATCGTTTTCGCGTGATGTTTAAGTACTGGTTTTATTTAGATACCGCTACAGTACTATTACAATATTTTTGTGGTGGCGCGTATCCGAAGGACAGAACCCGCAACGCTCGGATCCATAGCTGAGTACCATAACCACTAGAAAAAAGTGATCATCCTTGTCCGAAGGCTGTAACTATCTTGAGAGGATATTGCTATAGTACTAAGGTGACCAACCGTCCTCCTTTAGGGAGGCCACTCCTCCTTTTATAGGTTCTGTCCTTCCTTGAAAAGTGTCCTCCTTTTCAATATTTTAAAACTGATCTGTTAATCTCTGTTTTCAGAGATGAATCAAACATGTTTCCAAAATGCCGAAGAATGGACTGAAACAAATATCAAGGGAAATAACAATTTTCAATGGTATTTTTTGACTTTGTTGCAAGAAAATTGGGCAGATATAGAAAATTACGGCGAGTTTTTATCCAAAAAAATGCCTGATATTAAAATTGATGACAATTGTCTGTTCGAAGTAGAAAGAAGGCTGAATGTATATTTAAATTCTAATAAATTAGAACAATTGGAAAATCAACCTGCTGAGAAATTGATAAAAGATGGGTGAAATTACTTAAACCATTTAAAAAATGAGCAGATTCCATATGAAAATGTAATTGTTGTGAATTTACGTTGTGCTGCCCTGGAACTAATGCAGCAGTTGAAAGAGTTTTTTTTTTTCAGTTGGTAATGATTTTTGTGAAGTGACTAATGAGAAATCAAAATTGAATGCTAATATTTTAGCTACAGTGCTTAC
Source organism: Trichonephila inaurata madagascariensis (assembly GCA_019973955.1). Lineage (NCBI taxonomy): Eukaryota > Metazoa > Arthropoda > Arachnida > Araneae > Nephilidae > Trichonephila > Trichonephila inaurata. The sequence goes on from BMAV01025412.1 coordinate 532,936, forward strand.
CGTAAAATTCAGTATGAAGGATCCCCCCCCCCCCGAACTTTCCGATTTGTATTAAAAAATGATATGTTGACAAAAAAAATTTCATTCAATGGAATAATACTCGTTTAAGATAATAATTAAAAAGAATGGAAGCGTAATTAGCGTATTTTTATATTTGAATTATTAAAACGTTTCATATATTTAAGTTGTAATTTTTTCTTAAATTTTTCATCCTCCTTTTCATTTAAAAAAAAAAAAAAACGGTAACACTTAACATTACGAAACGGCTTTGTCAGTGTACAGTAAAGTTCCCAAAGGGATTCACGAGAGTTGCAGGATTTTGTTGAAACGGCAAATTAATAATAATAATAATGATAAAAAAAAACCCGTCTTAAGTAAAGTAAAAATTAATTCACTCTACTATCCGCAGAATATTTTAGAGCAAATTTTTGAAGAAAAAATTCCAGCCTTATATGGAAAGGACATTGATAAAGTTGAGCTTCATATGGACAAAACTGTAGCGGTATCTAAATAAAACCAGTACTTAGACATCACGCGAAGACGATCGTCTTGGCGTGATCGATGAAGTACTGGCGTTCGGATCGGAAGGTGCCCGTTTCGAATCTTACCTACATTGGTGACCCTGGACTGAAGTAAGAAAACGAAACTTTCTGAACTGTCGTGGCGCCATCTACCGCAAGAAAAATAAATAAAATAAGTAATAAATAAGAAGAGAGAGTAAAAATAATAAATAAGAGAAGAAAAATTACTAAATAAAAAAACCATACTCTCTCCGCGAAACGAACGACAGATCACATTTCTCTCATCTCAGCAAGAAAAATAAAATAGATAATAAGAAGAATAAAAATAAAATAAATAAAAAAAATAATGAGAGAGAGAATAAAATAAGTAAATAAACATGCTCTCTCTATAACAAACAAACGAATGAAAAAGAAAAAAAAAATCGTTCGCCTGTCCATCTCACTGGTGGGAGAGTAGTGTAGCGGTATCTAAATAAAAAAACCAGTACTTAAACATCACGCAAAGACGATCGTTTTGGCGTGATCGATAAAGTACTAGCGTTCGGAACGGAAGGTGCCCGGTTCGAATCTACATACACACGCGTTCCACAGTGTGACACGATGGAGTTGTAGCAGTGGCATATGAAGACTTAATGAAAAATTTGAAAATAGAATAAATAACCACTTTTTACAATTTTATTGAAGTGGAGTTGTCTCAGACAAAATCCCCTCAAAATTTGGATCAAAATATGTTTATGAATAAATGTTTTCTACTACGAACATAATAAAATAAATATCACTCTTAAAGCAGAGATAGCCAACCCGTGGCATGGCGGAGTTGTAACAGTGGCACGAGAAGACAATTTTTTTTTTAATTTGAAAAGATAATTATAAATAACATTTTTTTCTTACAATTTTATTGGAATACAATTGTCTCAGACAAAAAGAAATCTCAAAATTTATTTTCAATCAACATAATAGAGATTCAGTAGAAATTTATCGAGTACAGAATACACCTGCATTGCTGTGCGAGTTGGCTTTCCAAAGCTTTTTTCCCTCGCGAGATTTTGGAATTTGAAGGAGTGTATTTTAAAATTTTAAAATATCTGTGTGGAAGAAAACACTAGACTGCCTAGTGAGTACTTACTATTCTAAAATGCTATGCGATATTTAGCCTTTCTTACCTATATTAAAAGACATAAAAATCATTTAAATTTAAGGATACGGAGAAAAGTTAGTACTTTTCTACCATAGTTGGTTAAATGCCTTTTGTGGACAAACTTTTGCTTTTTTGCCTTGAGCTTAAAGGAAAAAATTAACATGTTTCACATTAATGCAGGAAATATCTACAATTTTTCACGATTCTTTCATTGCTAGGTATGATGATTTTCAAGATGATAAAGAAATGCAGATCTTTTCTTAAATCTTTTTCAATTTCTCTGCAAGGTGTTAATTGTTACTCATCTGAAATCAAAATCGAAATTATTGTATACAGCACCATACTACACTGAAGTTCTATTGAATTTTAGAAATTTGTAATAACAAAAAATTTTTTAAATTTACATGATTTGGCTCTATCAGATATTGTTGTAGATTTGAATCAACATACATTTGGGAACAAATGTTTTCTATTATTATGGACCTAACAAAATCAAAGTATCGTTCAAAATTAGCTGAACTGATCAACAATAAATTTAAGTTTGGGCTTTGGTCTCATTTATTATATTGTTTTTAAATTTTGACTACTAAGACTTGTGCTTTAAAAATGTGCTCTTTGCGTAAAAGTTACATAATAAGCCTATAAGTAACATTTTCACTTTTTCATTTGTTCAAAAAGTTGGAAGTGGCACGCTTGATTATTTTTTTTTATCTGAAACTGGCACTCTTCCTAAAAAGGTTGGCCATTCCTGCTCTAGTCCCACGTCTAAGTCAACTTCCGCTTATTTAGCAAAGAAAGAATCATAAACAGGAATAATGAGTATCCCATTTGATGAAATACTTGTAAAATCACCTGACGCTTCTCCAATGGACAAGTGTTTTCGGTTTATTAAAACTATCTTTAAGAAAACGACATACAAGAGCACTGAACGGACATCGGAAGACGGTCCAAGATGAATGGAGCAAAATTTGCATGAAAGTTCTAAGAAAAAATTTATTTTCTCGGAAAATTTTAGCTAGAGCTATGGTCAAGAACCATGGCTATCAGATAAAAGCAAACCTGCACAAAAAATATGGAATTTATAGATAAAAATTAACTATTAAAACCGTTTCCATAAAGTGTGAACGACCTTCTGTATAACAATACAACAGTATAAATTGTTCTATGCTTCATAAAACAATACAGACAGACACTAAATTGCACTGCAGTGAACTCTGAATAAAAATATAGTCAATTAAATTCATCTGCAATTAAGTGGCACATTGCATGAAATTAATCCACTGGAACATACTCTTGGCAAAAATTTCCCTCAGGCTCAGATGCTTTCTTTGTAATGTTGTACACTGCTAAAAAAATTAGGGGAGCACATAAATTCAATTAAATTATGCAAATACACTGCTGGCCACCGTAAATGCAACACCATGAAGGAAGCAAGCAAATAACAGGAAATTTACAACATGCAATAGCTGAGGTGAGATATGCAAATGATTAGAATTTCAGCGCAGACACACATCACGCGCCCCTGTGGCGTCACCTCAAAGCGCTATTTAATGCATGGAGATTTCGACGATTTCAAGTTCGGCAATTGTGTTTTCTTGTGGTTTTTTTCAAAAAACGATCAATTATGTCTCGTAGAAAACAGCGATCAGCTTTTGATCAAGTATCCGAGTTCGACAGAGGAAGGATAGTGGCCTACCGAGATTGTGGATTATCTTTCAGGGAAATTGGTAGTCGTGTTGGACGAAACCAAACAACTGTAATGCGGATATGTGACCGTTGGATGCCGGAGGGTACGACGGACCGACGTGGTCGATCGCATCCATCTCAGTGCACCACTTCATGCGAGGGCAGGCAAATTGTGCACATGGCAGTGACGGATCGCTCAGTCCCATCACGAACAATAGCACAGCACATTGAGTCTGTAACGAATCATTCAGTGTCTGCGCGTACCGTTCGACGCCGTTTACAGCAGAGTGGTCTGTCCACAAGACGCCCATTGCTTGGTCTACCCTTGAC
>BMAV01025412.1:537149-550717 GCA_019973955.1 Trichonephila inaurata madagascariensis
GTCTGCTGTACCCCAAGAACACATCCAAAGACTCTTTGAATCAATGCCGAGGCGTGTGGCAGCGGTGATCACCAACAATGGTGGCTACTCTGGCTACTGATTCTGGCAGGAACCACACTTCACAGAAGTCTATAAATTTAATCATTTGATACTTGGTCAACATGTTATCTACAAAATAAGTTTTGTTGTGCTATCTCTTGTCTTTCTTGGTGTTGCATTTACGGTGGCCAGCAGTGTATTTCTTCCGAAAATCAACGTGAAACAAAATATCCACAGTCTAAAATACAGCAGAAAACAGAAAAAGAGAACTTCATAATTAAATCAATGTTCATGACGTCAAAAACCAGAAAAAGGGTACAAGGGTAGAAATCGTGATTTCGTAGAAGTTTTTTGTTGCCTCATCAGTGAAATTCAAACTTTTGGCTGTTGTTTTGAGAAAAGATGACTGGGAAATGTCATGGCAACGTGATATGTCGAAATCCATTGCTTGGCATATTATCGGGAGATTGAAATTGGTGCAAAAACAAGGAACTGAGTCGGACGTTATTGGAGCGGCAAGAAGGGATATTACAAGACTGTGGATTCGATTAGCAGAAACAGGGCATTTGCAACGTCGGCCAGGGCAAGGTCATCCACATTCTATCACAGCAAATAATAACCGATATATTCTGTTAACAACTCTCAGAGACAGAACAGTCAATGCGAAAAAAATTGAAAGTTATTTTTTTTTTATCAACAGCATGAAGGGCCTTAGGCTAGCGTTTCTGAAATTTTGGGGCACTCCCCCTAGAGGGGCGTGATAATCCCACCAGGGGAGGCGAGCATATCAAAAAGTCGAAAATAAAAGATTTAAAACATATTAATTTACTGAAAGGAATTAAACGAAATACATTTTGATGTAATAAAAAAATACGCATTTACACTGATATAATACACTTATAAATATGTCAGAACTGCACAATGTATTTGATCATTAATTCATCAATACTAAGTTAAGAGCAAGTTTAATAATTACTATTGACCCCATGGGCTTGTCATATATAATATTAAATACAAAATTTAATACTTGTTTTAATACTTTGTACGGTTTATAATTAAAGTTACATTGTAGCTTTAGCGTCAAAGTATGTTATCATTGGATTCAACACATTGCTATTGTATGGAGGGGAGCGCAATGGAAATTACTCTTGAAAATTGGGTCGCAAACATTGAAAGTTTGAGAAACATTGCCTTAAGCCAAGCAATCCGAAATAGGTGTCACGCGGTTGATCTGTATACACGTAGGCTAATGAAGGCACCGTGTGGCCCTAAGAAAGTGGGCTACTGAACATCGAAATTTAATGAAAACTGATCGGAGTCAAGTGTTGTTTACGGCCGAGTGCCGATTCAGTTTAAAGTGTGACACCAGACGTGTTTTGGCATGGCGAGGAAGGGGCCCTCATAATAACACTAGATTAGTCCAGGGAAGATCACATTATAGCCTACGTGGTTTGATGGTATGGGCTGGAATCAGTATAGGTGGACGTAATGACCTGCATATCATTCTGAATAGTAATTTGACGGCTCAAAGGTATACAGATGTGATTCTGAGAACCCATGTCGTACATTACGCGGCCGCAATTGGTGATTTCGTTCTTTTAATGCAGGGAACCTTATACAGTTCATCTGGCGTAGAACTTTCTTGAAGCTGAAACAATACAGCGAATGGAGGGGCCATCATGCTCTCTTAACCTTAATCTACTCCAGCATGTTTGGGACACACTCGGCCGACGCGTTGCTTCAAGACCAATGCTTCCTGTTACTGTACAAGACTTGGAGACCACACTTCGTCAAGAATGGAGCTGTATTCCCCCAAGTCTCATTAATAATCTCATCCCATCCTTGATAAATAGGTGTGTGGCAGTCTTAGCTGTTCGGGGGGGGGACCACACACCATATTAAACATTCTGTATCATTTCTAAACAATCAATTTTTTGTCATTTACATGTCATCAAATCATTGCCCTGCGACATCATTTCATTTTCTTTATCCCATTCAAAAGAATTAAAGTCCAGATACAATTATTTTTTGCTTCTCATTATAGTTATTGCGTTTTGTTACACCTGCATTTTCTACTTTTATACCCATGTATGACTATTACGCAACGGTTTCTTCTCTTTTTTGTTTGATCCTCTATTTTTTTGTGCAATGCTTTTTGGATGGTCAAGAGTCAATGGCGTAAAGAAACCTCTATTATCCCTTTAAGACCTAACCCGCGTGATCGTGTGGGTGAGATATTATTATACGTTGTTGCTTCTGGAATAGTCTTAAGAAAAGCCCAAATCGAATGATTGAGCGGGTTTGCAGAAAGTTCAAAGCATCACTTTTTATCAACAGATGACGGTTGTAGTCCATGTTTTACTTTCAATTGCACAAGTCTAGCTTTGCTTACAAATACAACGAAAACACGTTTTCTTTTTACCTGTTGTGAGAAGGTAATTATCAATATATTTCTAATTGCTTCGATACACATTTTTGTCTTAACGTTTAAATAATCGTAAAATAGTAAAACTATTGATTACAATTTATTAACGTTGCTTGAAGGATTCAGGATTTCGTTACCCGCAGGATCGTGCAACGGGCATTACTTGGGTCACTGTAGCTGCAAAGGTAAGTGCTATGCGAGTTTTCTTTTCTGTTTCAATAAATTTGATGAAAGCCTAGTAAAAACGAAATATATTGTTAAATAATTAATACCGTATTTTCTTGGTGGTTGTCATGAACGAGTTCCTCTTGAACCCCCAGCGTCCCTTGTGTATGCCAGTGCCAACAGTGCATATTCATTAGTATTCATAAGCAAACATATATATTTTTATAGATTTACGTTATTTTCAATAGAATTAATTCTAAGAAGATTCTTAAATTTTTTTTCATTGCACATTTAATTAATCCGGATTTATAAAGTGATAAGAAAAAGATGCTGATCAGAATTTTTAATCTTTTCCTTATAAAGATTTTATTAAAATCCCCTAATTTAGAAAAATGAGGGGAAAAAAAGTTAAACCACACAAAATTAATTTTAATATTACTCTAAATAAATTCCTAGTAAACTTTACCAAAAGCAAAAACAATTACGGAGGACAATTTGTATTTATGTAAGCAATAAAGTTTAAACATTTTTAATATACAAGCCTTATTACATGTATGCATATTTTTTTTTACGTGGTAAAAAAATACAGTTGAATAAATCTTGATTTATTTTAGCTGTTATAAATTTTGAAATGAATTTTTCTACTTGTTTAAAAATTCTTAAAAAGACTGCGTGACTTCCTTTTTAACTTCTTACCTTTTTACATGTAAAATATAAACTTTTGCAAACTTAACATCTTCTTAGACATACGATACCCCTTTCTGTATTCTTAAAATTATTTTCATGCATATTTAAAATATCTTTTTATGTCAACATTCTTTCTCAAAGTTTTCTAGTTACGTCATGTAATTTATTCACTTCTTTTATTAACAAGTGTGACATTCTTTACAACTTATTATTTTTTTAATTTTTTTAAAATTTCTTTTTAAACTTTTAACAGAAAGAAGTAAATTAGTTTTTCAATTTCTACATAAGGTTTGTATTATATGTAAGGCGATTTTTATATTGCTTAACGACAAACTTTTTAAAAGTTTATTTTAATTATCTATCAGAGAATTAAAAAATACATTAAGATTTATTTAAATTCTGTATAAGTAGTATTTTTATTAATTTTGAATATGAAATTATTCAGAAAAGGAGCTTAAAGAAATACTCTGACGATTGTCGTTTTTACAAAAAGGCACCACAAGATTTTGTTGGAAAACTACTTTTTTTCAAAATATTTTTTTGTGTTAATACAGAAAAATGTTCAAATCATATCATACAGTAATTATAAATTTTTGTGAGAACTGTATAATATTATGAATAAGGTAGAAAATTGCTTTTGGTTAAAAAAGATGTGTAATAACAAAATATTTTTCATATTGAATAGTTGTATAAAACGCTATCACAAAATGAAAACTAGATTAGACAAAATTTTTCATAGAAGACTTAGAATCAACAAATACGCAAAGATTTTCAAAAATGTTTCATCACCATTATACCATAGATCAGGGATGGCAAACCAGTGGTACGCGTGCCATCAATGGCACGCGACAGAATGTTTTGGGCACGTCAGCGATCAAAATGGTTTGCATTTTATTTCAAAATAACAAAGTTCACTATGAAGTATTACGAACAAACGCGAGTGACCGGACGCAGGGCGACGGGGAACACACTCGTTTGTTATTGTCTTGCCTTAGTTATGTCGTGGACTACAGTTACTTCTGATGCAAAATTTGTCTACGCATAGTGTTGGGTTATTAATTTAGTGGATTGTACTAAAATTCACCAATTAAATATCAATTTTATTAATGCGACTTCCGATATGAAGTCTTTCGAACGAACTGAAATATGTTTATAAAGCATTAGAGTTTATACAAAACACATTGCTGCGGCAACCCTAAGCGTTGCCATTATTTGTTTACAACTCTATAATTCGCCAAGATGTGGCGCCAACATGCCAAAGTTTACATGGGCATTAACACATAGCACAGTCAATTTCGTTGACACAATTGCATTTTAAAGTTTATTTGTGTTATATTTACGATTTTTAACTGTTATTGAACATGGCTAGTTCAGAACAAAAAGTGCAAGATCGTAAGTGTAACAGAGAACTTCAAACTTGGTGAATCTAGAAATAGGGCATTATTAGTAAAGGCCACAAAACGGGGCGTGTTTTATGCTCTGGTACAGTGGTATGCAGAACAACGTCTGTAAAATGGCATTTTGAAACAAATCACAAATCTTCTTATCAAAAAAAGTTAAACACAGCAAAAATAATTAATTGCTTAGAAACCAGTAGGCAGATGACTTCAATTCAGCATGCATTATATTAAAAGTTACAACTTACAATCCTAATATAAGTTATTTGTTATCCAAACTGCAGCAACAGAAGTCACACTAATGTTACTTTAATTTAAACTACACGTATAACTAAAACATTTTCAACTATACATTGCAAAAGGTATCTTTTCGTAGTAAATAAAGAGTTTTGAGAGTTGTTAGTATTTAGCTTATTATTTTCCCAATAATCCCAAGTCAAAATTATTTGACGGCCTATACCTCATCAAACATTTTGTAAGAAAAAATGGCACGTTGTTTAATAAAGGTTCACCACCCCCGACATAGAGGAATTGATGATGGATTAAACTAAATTGTTTTTTAAAAATATGTTTTTATTGTGCAGTATACAGAATAATGAGAAATCGAAACATTAATTAAAATTTTTTAAGTGATTTGAAAACAGGTTACTTATATACAACACAAACACAAAACTTATGCGATATCTTTTTTTATATAAGACAAATTACCCCCTCCTTTAAATACAGGATCAGAATGATAGTAAAAAAAAGGAGAGGAGAAAGTGTCTCTTAATAAAATTGTTGTGTAAGACACTCACAAAATATCAGTGTAAGCACACACACAAAAAAAATGTTGAGTATTGATGTAATATTTTACTGATACTTATATTACACTGATTAATAATTATAAATAACACTGACTGGGCCTGACTGAAGGCCTGGGTTCGATGCCCGTTGCCACCAAATACCCTTCGAGTACGCACGTGCTCGTTAAATCAGTGGGTTCGAAAGTCTTGTGGGCTGAATCACGAGTGCAGGGGACTGGAGAATATTTCCCTCCCGTTTAGTTCCCTGCCAAAATTGGGGAGGTGGAGATAGGTAGTGTCGGCATCTATCGTCCCTTCGGGGAATTTCGCCGAGCTAATTCGTACTGTCACCTGTATGGTGCTCAAGGTCTAGGCCAACGACAGGCGTACTTCTAGCCCTCTGCCACGATGAATTTCGAGGGCCTCGTTCTGACTACATCAGACAGGTGACATTAGCCTCAACAACACTGAGTGAGAGTTATATCAACATCACCCCATAGAGTAACATTAAGGCTATTGGTGATGGACCTCGTAATTTTGAGCCTCCGCTAGTGCGACGTAAATTGAAATCCTATCAAATTTTTAATATTTGCTATATTGAAAATATAGACCAGGAGAGTTGGCAACTTACATGGGGCCTGTGGAGCAATTATCAGTGGCACTCTACATTACTCTACAAATATATAATTTTTTTAATGGATGGAAGAAGATAAGTTTGCATTGGACCTTGTTTGACAAACAACAGAATTATGGACATTTACGGAACTAAGAAAATTTTTGAAAGATAATTCTATCGATAAATCTACAGCTCTGTTGTAAATTATTTGAATGTCATTGTGCTGGAGAGATTTAATTATTTGAAGAAATAAAATTGCACATACTGTGCTTTCGCTTTTGGTTCTATATATCTAAGTGAACAAATCTTTTATCATATGAAAAATATTTCGACTCAGCAAAAAAGTTGTTAACAACTGAATGCTCAGATAAGTGTCAAATTAAGAGTCACAAATAATACCCTTGATTTTGCTTTATGAAGTAGAGAAGTGCAAGCACTAGGTTCGTATTAAAGTTTTTATATGTTTATTTTTTATTTAACTATAATGTACGACAGGGGTGTAAAACTCGCGGCCCACAATGAACATTTTTGAGGCCCGGAGAGTATATCGGCACACAGTAATGTATAATTAAGTATCAAAATTTCTCCCGAAACAGGAAAGATAGGAGCAGAGAAGAAGAAATTTCAAGAGTGTTAGGATGTAAACATTAAATTTTTCTTCTTTTATGTATGTTAATTATAATGTATATTATTCGAAATAAACTTACATTTCTATAAATGTCTTTTTTTTTCTTTTTTTTTTTTGCGGTCCACCTAAAGTTAAATCTTGTTTGTTTGGCCCAAATTAGCCATTGAGTTTGACACCCTTGATATAGGGGAACACTTATATTTTCAGTTGTCTATTTCTTATTTTAATAAATGTTTAAAGATACATAATATAGGTACAGTTACATCAACAAAAAACTTAATTATTTTGTTGGTGTTGAAGAAATAGTTATATTTTATGCTGTGCTTATTTTTATGTTAGAAATATCTTTAAACGGGCAAAATTAATATATAATAAATCTATAAATATATATGTTATTGACCTCTATTCTCTAACTCTGCATGCATTATCACGGGAATCGAATTATTTCAAATATGTCCTACTGTGTGGCACGCTGAACCATATTGAGATTGCTTTGGCACGCAACAGCTAAAAGGTTGCCCACCCCTGATCTAGGCGTACCTAGAAAGGAGAAAAACTGAAACAAAATTGCATAAAGATTGCAGTTTTAAAAGAAATTCCATACTTTAAATTTAAGGTATCCGACTACGTTCTGAACCGTGATTTTAAAAAGGCGCATAAATGGATAACTTTCATGATATTTAGTGTCACTTAGATTAGAATACATGTATAAAATTGTTTTAAGGACATTTTGACAAAAAAAAAATTATTTAAATACAATATTTCTGCAAANTTAGAATACATGTATAAAATTGTTTTAAGGACATTTTGACAAAAAAAGTTATTTAAATACAATATTTTGGCAAAAAATTAACTTAGAATAATCTTTTTTCAAAATGTTCTTTTGTTAAAAATGCTTCTATTATAATAATATTTTGCCTGTATATAGCTCAGACCTTTGTACAGAGGCTCAACTAGAATTTTTGAAATATATAACTTAGAAGTGGGTTTATCCATGTTTTACGACAACAAAGGGAGAAATTTTAAAGAAAAAAAACGCCGATAAAATTATTTCAATGGGTTGTAACTCTGAAAATAATGTGAATTTTTCAAAAATCATAGTAGAGCCTCATAGTAGAGATCTGAGCTATATACAGGCAAAATATTATTATAATAGAAGCATTTTTAACAAAAGAACATTTTGAAAAAAGATTATTCTAAGTTAATTTTTTGCCAAAATATTGTATTTAAATAACTTTTTTTGTCAAAATGTCCTTAAAACAATTTTATACATGTATTCTAATCTAATTAACACTAAATATCGTGGAAATTATCCATTTATGCGCTTTTGCATAATCACGGTTCCGAACTCCGAACGTAGTCGGATACTTAAAGTATGATAACTGAATAAATTAACTGAAGACAAAGATTGTTATTAATGTGAATAATTGAGAGACTTTGCACTAATTTTAATCATAGGAACAAAAATTCGAGATCCCGTTCAGTGTTATGCCTTCAGCATTTGCAAATGTAAAATGTAACGAACTTTTTTTTAAAACTAGATTTACGTATGTTGGTTATATACCTATTTTTACTGAAGTGAGCCAATTTGGCTCATACAAGGAAATTAAAGTGTTTTACAAAGAAAATAGTTCCAAATCAATTTAACAAAATATATTTAAAAAATTTATTGACAACATTTTTTACTTAAAAATTCTGTTTTTGAAATACATTTTCCATATATTTTACATTTAGCGCAAAGGGTTTTACATTTATTTCCATTGCAGGATTCTTAAACTTGACAATTCTTCCCTGCGTCAGTAGTATAAATTTTTGTCTTTGGAATGGAAGTGTAATCCTGGCTCTTTTTTTGTTTGGAGCTATATAACGAAGATCTTCATCTTCACTGCTGGAAAATTCAATTTTATTGACTTCCTCCTCATATTCAATTTCGTTATCACATTGGTCTATAACAATTGTATCTGATTCATTATCTGATTGATCCTTTTGTACTTTGATTAGTTTTTTCAATAAAAGAAATTTTTTCTAATTTTTTTCCGTAATAGCAACCTTAGATAACCAGATAAAATAAATATCAATTGTAAATACCGTTTATGAATAAATTACAAAATTACGTTTGAGGAGAAACTTTTTCTTGTAAAAAATGAATTTTATAAAATTATAAATTATATATATTATTTCACTAAAAACGCACTGCACACACGCGATGTTTAAATGGAAATGACAACAGAAGTGGGTAATAACGAAAAAAAGTGACGATGGCTCTCACATACACACAAATATTGTATGTAAGGAATGCAAAATGGGAAGAGAAACAAATAACGTGCAACTTGAATGCTGCCCAGGCCTGATATGAGCAATAAACTTCATGTGTTATGCAATTAACTATTAAATCATTCTATGAATCAAATTGGCTCACAAACGTAAAAATAGGTATACCACATTCGATTATGAAAAATGAAGGGATCTGAGCGGAAGAGGAATTAATATTATATATAACATATTTCATTAGTTCACTAAAAACCAACGTATTTTTTTAAAAAATAATATCAAAGTTATATATATCTATATATATAACTATCAAATTTTTAATGAGTCAAATTGGCTCAGTCCGTAAATCTAGCGTTAAAATTAATATTACACGATGATTATATACATAATAAAAATTTAAAGATACCGACACATATTTTTCAAATTAAACCACTTCAAAACACTTTCTAAATATTTTTGTTTATAAAAAGGAAAATCAGTAAGCCTTATTATATTCAGTTCAAATACAAAAACAATAGTACGTAATTCAACTGTTATTTGAAGCATTCAAAGTCCCTTAGATATATTTGGCAAATATGCATCAAAGAAGCTTTTCATTAACATACTTTTGTAGGAAAAATCATTAATTCAAAGTAAGGAAAAATAAATAGAAACTTGATCTCACATTATTTATAACCATGATAAAAAGCCCTAATAATTTTCACACGTGGTAGTTTTCATTAACATTTTCCTTAATTTTTTTTTTCTCTCGGGAGGTGGTGGCTTAGATTTTAATTAGAAGGAAAAAGAAATAAAAAGCATGATGAATATAATAACGTCACTTATATATTAATACATGTAATCAAGTAAGAAATTCTAACCGCAATTCTTTTTATTAAAAAAATTCTATTTCAAATTTTCCTGTGCCGTTAGCGGGAATGATATGATATAAGCGACACTGCAGTTAAATGCTTGGCTTAGCACATTTACTCTCTCTAACAACTTACAAACCATTTTTAAATCTCACCAAACGATCCATTAACCGCCAAAATTTTCATTTTTTTTTTATTCTTTCCATTCTTCTTCAGTTTTTTTTAAAGGATGGTGGATAAGAAAAAAAAAATGTTAAGAGTTTTTTCGCTGAACTTGAAGATAAAGACTTTTAAACCAAAACCTAACTAGCTACAGTATTTGAGAAGTTATCGAAGTGGAATCAATTTTTCTACAATATCGAGTTTCAGAAAACTCGTTACAGGCACAGGCAACATATAACCTCTTGTGAAAAAAAAACAATCCTTTTTTATTTTTGTTTGGTTTCTATTAATTTGTACAAGAAATACGAAAAAGGTTGCTTTAGTAGAACTGTTCATTTCTCTCTCTCTCTTTTTTTTTGGTAGAAATCATCAACAAAGATAATTAAGATCAAGCTGACAATATACGTAGAGTACATATAGATATACGTAAAAAGTATATAAATATGCACTGCCAAGCATCCAAAATGCAAATCCTGAAGGGAGCTTTCAATAAGCGTGAAATTTGCCTTATTCATAGACCTTAATAAGACCCTAAAAACGTTAACATTGCTGGGCACATTATGCTTCTAGCACTGAAAAAAGAATCGTTCATTTTTAACAGTTAGAACTGTATTTTCTCACTCTTTTCTGTATGAGAAGCTTCCCTATGTCTCTTTGAAGTGCTTCAAAAGCAATTGAGTACGTTTCTGAGTTGGGTACAAGGATTGCGGATTATCCTTCCGAGAAATAGAGTTGGACGAAATCATGCCCCAATTTTGCGAATTTAGAATTGTTTGGTGCAGAAATGACAGATGGTTTCACGTGAAGGATTACATTAGTCTCATCAGACACACCACAGTACATACGGACAGGCATGCTCATGGCGATGAAGGATAACAGCGGAAAAAATTTCGAGTGCAAGAACTAGAGTTAGTTACGCAACAAGCTCATGCGTTTCAGTATTGTCTGTTACAGAAGGGAATTTCAGTAAAGCTCCATTTGCAGCAATTATCATTGACTAAACACCACAAGTTGTAATGCGTTAAAGATTGTACATGGTCAGACGAAAAACATGATATGTTTTTCAGACTAATCACGATTCTAACTACAGCATTATAATGTTAGAGTATCCGAATCTTTTGGCATCGTAGAGAGAGATTTTATTATGCATCGCTATGTCGGTCCTTCATATGGAGTTATGGTTAAAAGTATTCCTGGATTTTATTTCCGTGATCTCCTTATGTCGGGGAACTGATAATATACTTTATCTGTTCAAAGTTTTGGAGCCTTTTGCCATCTCTCTTATTCAGGATTTGTCCATGGCCAAGAGAGAGAGAGAATTTTAATTGGATAATTCAATATCTTGGATGGAACACAACGTTAATTATAGCGCGTTAACACAATTTACAATGTCTAACAGGTTGTACTGCATTCTGCCTTGGATCACCTATATTCCTGATCTGTCACCCATCGAACACTTGCGGGAGATAAGTAAAAACGCGCGATTGAACTAGCAGCCATCACCATCCACAATGCTAGAGGAACTTTGGCAATGCATGAAAGCAACATGGACTGACATACCCCCATAATGCGTTTAAATCCTTTTATTCCCATGTTGAGACGTGCTATATTAGTTATTGTCAGCCATGTTGGTCATACAAAGTTCAATTACCTTCATATTCCGCTAGTTGAACCAGGCTGTTTTTTTTCAATCACTTCACCACTTTATTATATGTTACTTGCGCAATATATTTGATGTTAATCCCTTAAAGATGATATTTTGAGGTTTAGTATCTATGAATAGAAGAATTCTTTTCCTTTTTTTTACCATAAGGGAACTGTGGCTTTGATTTACAGTGAAATTTAGATTTTTTAATATTAGAAACGGCTTAAAAGAAATAAAGATACTTTGTGTATTGCTTCTTCTTCAAAATTAGATAAGCTGTAGTAAATTGGTTTCCGAAGTTGAATAAGAGGAAAATAAATTAAAAACATACTTTTTTAAGAAAAATTAATAATTTAAGAACATTAAACTGACAAAAATATCGGAAAGTGCCTATGGCAATGTAATAAATACAACGAAAGAATGTACTTGAAGAAAATTTCAATAAAGTATATATTATTTTACTTTAATAATATTAATTGAAATTTACATTTCCAAACTTATGATTATAAAAGTAAATAAAAAGTTTTTTAATAATAAATATTCCTTATAATTACATATATACTTCTTTATACAATTATTAGCAACCGTTACCCATTAGATTCGTTGGATATTTCATGGCGTTGTATGACTATATACTTTTTTCAAGTTATTGATATCTAAGTCCCAGCATTCAGCTTTCAATTATATTTAAAAATATTTTTATATATATAGCTCTCTCACCTCTTATTTAAAAAAGACAAGGCTTCAATTTCTAAAACGAAAGCATATTTATCTTTTAAGCCTCCTTTAAAGTTGATTTCCCCACAGAACCAATTCTTAGTGGATCTCTACTCAGTACAAGAAACATACCTACCACACAAATTTAAAGTCTGTATGTCTAATAGTTTCAAAATGGGAATTATTTTATCTATAACAACTCCCACCTCTCCCTGGAAATCGATTTCCTCAAAACCTTTATCAGATCTTTATTCAACAAAATGAACATGCCTATCAAATTTAAAGTCTGTATGTCAGCTTCGGAGATCTGGTAATGAGTGGTTCGCTTTTCTCTTGTATATATAGATCAGAAATTTTAAAATAAATTAATTAGTTTTCAATTAACTTCATTTTTAATAATAAATACTTTGTTATGTGTTAATACAAATAAAACCTAAAAAAATAATAAAATAACTGAAAATTAATAAAATGATGTACTGTGAACTCTGCTTATTAGTATAATAGTTAGTTCACTAGATTTTAATTATTCATTGAAATGCATGTTTCCAGAAATGCTGAAAAATAAATATTTTCACTCTTTCTATAAAAGTATAGTTCCTTATAATTTTCCACAACTTGTCAATTTTTCTGGGACGAGGCTTTATTAAAAATGGATCAGCCATTTTATAGTTTAGTTAAGTACCAACTTATAATTAAAGGTTTTCCTTAATGGAAAAGAGTGGAAAAAATAGCTCTGAAAAATTAATACTGGATATTTTCTATCTAAAATAATTTAATCGAGTCATATTTAATGTCAGAATTAATTCATTATTTGGTCGATGTTCACGCGTACTTAATTTCTGATTTCCCTTTTTTAAAGTTTTGGAGTTGATATATATATATATGCAGTCGAATCTCCATATTACGAACCTCTACATTGCGAATTTTTCTATATAATGAATTTTTTCCTGGAACCAAGAACATTTCACGATTTCCTCGTAAAATAACCTCCCAATAATTAAGTGCATTTTCTATATAACGAACTTTTTCTCTTGTAATTCACTTTTTTCTATCTATTTTTAAAGTATTTCTGGACTTTTCGAGTTATTCTGTCTTTTAACACACTTTATGGTGATCATAAATCTTTAACTGGTTTTATTTGGTGCCTAACTCACCAAGAACGATAGAATTCTTGGCATTT
>BMAV01025412.1:551319-567878 GCA_019973955.1 Trichonephila inaurata madagascariensis
CCATGAACATGGAACCATTACAAACCAAAAAAGAGAAATTTAGCTAGAATGGAAAAAACTATTATGATTTCCCGAGATGTCACTGGTTTATATATATATATATATATATATATATATATATATATATATATAAATGATCATATAGTTTTACTATTTTCAATTTCTGATGATACTTAATATTCACCACCATTAATAAAATAATTTTTTTAAAATACAATTCTATTGAACTTAGTGAAATTTCTGAAATATTCGCTTTACATGTACGAAGTTAGATTAACAGAAAATTAATCAGGTATGTAATACAGCATTAAGCAAAATGAATTGTGTTTTACATGTTTGAGGAATGCATTACACAATTAATTGGATATTGAAATTACAAGGACTCTTTTAAAATGAGTAATCATTTTACAAAAATTATAATTGACAAATGAGTGATTATTAACATCACACTTTAAGGCTACAGTAGAGCAACTAGTTAAGGACCACATAACTTTGAGCCTCGATCAAGCCACCAAAGATGGTACTCCATTTCCTGAATTCAACACCTCACTTGTGATGGACGTCCCGTACCGTCCATTAGTGTGAGAGGGTCGGAAGGAAGATTAGACATTATTAAAACAACTTCTATTTATTCATACTTAGTAACAGCATAAATTCAATAACCTAAGTTAAGAAATGCACCAATTATCAAATATGTAAAGCAATAGCGAGGTAGACGAGATATTAGAAGACTTTAACAATAAATCGGATCACTTACGTTAAGGTAATGCACCTAATTTCAATCGACCAAATCCAATTTAACCACTAAATGACCAAATCGTCAATCTTAATATTACTCAAATAAGCTACGAAGGGCACACGCCTAGCTTCACGTTTAATCCATCACTGCTATCCTTTAGCAGTCTAACCTCTCTCTTCTCTAACTCGAAAGTTTAATCTTCACATGCAAGTCTTAATTTACATAATCACATCTTCTTCGGAGGAAGGTTTTTGATAGAATAATTTTTAAAGACCCATTATTCCCCAAGAGGACTATTAGTATGAAGAACGCGGATAGACCCGTTACACACTAACCGAAGAATTTTAAACCACGACAAATTTAACATGTATCAGCACCTCCACACGAAGGGATGTATTCAAACTCGTGACTCGACAACGTTGACATCGAGTTCAAGAGCATGACCACCCGGTTACCACGGCCACTAAGAATTATTGCTACTCGGCGAGTTATTATTGTGCAAGAATTTAGACAACATGAATTATATCTTTGATATCAGTTATTTGACAGCATTTTTTGTTTTAGATAAACATTGACTAATGATATCAATTCAGTTGAAGTAGTTCGTGAAGAGTTTGCTTAAGCTTTAGAAAAAGAAATTTTCATCTTAAAATTATCTGCACTGAGTAGATAACATTATGAAGAAAAAAGGATGATTATCGTTGTAACTAAATCAAGCAAAGTGTATGAAATTATTTCATTAAAAGTTTTATTATTCTTTTATATAAGTAAATCATATTAATTTTGGACTTTTAAAATAAAATTAATGCACCAGATTACAGTAAAAAATTTTATAGCTAGTTTTTCAGGAGCTAAATCTGGATTTTCAAATGTCCTGAGAAATTCAATTGTTTCAAAAAGTCGTATTTAAATATATGAACATTATCAAAAACTTTCGTCTATTTATTCATCAAATAGAATGGAACTAATTTTGATTAAAGTGATTATCTTGTAGAAAAGCAAAATGAAATAAAAAGATCATGATGGCTATCCAATTACAACAGTCATTATAAAACAATATATATTGAAATCCAAAAAGTTTAACTTCCATAATTAAAAATAAGAAATTTGGCAAATCAGATAATTAATGGAATTATTATTCTTACATTATAATAATGTTTAAATAATTATGTGTGCATGGATATATTCAAATTTAAATTCCATAATTAAAATTTCAAAATTTATAAAATAAAAAAAATGGGCCTTTGAAAAATAAGGAATTTATTACCACAAAAAATTGTAAGAAAATGTGTTCTTTGAGCAAAATATTATCAAGAATAGTTCCCCACAAGAAATATTTTTATATTTCTGCTATATACTCGTAGAATGAATATTTTGTATGAGGGTGGGTGTATTATCTTTTAACATATATTTTGTTTTTATAATCTATATGAGGGCTGTGCCTTAACAACATCCGTGGCCGCGGTAGCCGAGTGGTCAAGGTGGCTAGCATGTCACAAGTTCGAGCCCAGTACCACTAAAGAACCGCCGTGTAGGGAAGAGATGAATGTTAAATCTGTCGATAGCTCGAACGTCCTCCCGTTGGTGTGGTAGTTAGGAGAAGGGGGTGCCAGCTCAGATGTCACCCACGTCACTTGACCATGATTCAAAATTACGTGGTCCGTCGCCAAAAGCCCTCGTGTAGCTGAACAGTGTGACGTTAATATTCACTCACTCGCCTTAATAATATCCAATCTTGAATTTTCCCACTCCCAATAGTGAAGTTAGGATAGCGCCTTTCTTTTTTCACTTTGAAACGAAACAGTTTAATGCACACACATGCATGAATTTTTTTCTCCTCGTTCGTCTGCACAAGTCATTATTTTCTGGTCATCGAATGAGGTGCTGTTTTGAATGTTCGTAGGATTTTTGATTTTTCTTAAGACGAGTAAATGGGTTGAGCAAAGATACAGTATCAAGTTCTGTAAACAACATGGAGACTCTCAAAGCAGAATAGTTCGTAAGATTCAATCATGTCAAGATGATGTAATATTGTCTGAAACGATCAGATAATGTTACCTTTTTGAAGCCTCCCAATCAAAAGAACGGAGATTCTTCAGACAGATTTTGGTAAAGGTCAAAATTGATGATCCTTAACCGATCCAAGTTGAAAAAAGGGTCAGGAAAGAGAAAATTAAACTGAACTTTTCATTCATTTTTTCCAACTGCTTTTGTACATTGCTAGCCACACAAATTGCAGAACCCTGAAGGAGGCATGCAAACCATATGAAATTTATATCATGCACTGGCGGTGATGAAATAAGCAAATTAGTAGTATTATAGCACAGATGAACATCACGGGCGACCGTAGCGTCACCCGCAAACGCTAAATAAGGGGAGAACAGATTGGCGATTTGAAGTACTGCAATTGTTTTTTCGTGCGTTTTTTTGCGTAAGCCTTGAGGAAGACATCGACAGTCTTTTGTTTAAGTTTCTGAATTAGACCGAGGAAGAATAGCAACCTATAGGGACTGCGGATTATTCTTCAGAAAAATCGGTCAACATGTTGGACGAAACCAAGTAACTGTGACGCGAATCTGTCATCTGTGGATACAGAAATGACGGACCGATGGGGCTGATCACACCCACTACGTTGCATCACTGCCCATGATGATAGGTGGATCATGTGAATGGCAGTGATAGATCGCACAGCCCATCACGAACCATAGAACAATAGATTTAGTCTGTTACGCATCATTTGGTGTCTGATCGTATCATTCGACGACGGTTGCAGCAGGGTGCAATGTCCGTAAAGTATCCATTGCGTCATTTACCCTTGACTGGAAACCACAGGCGTTTGCGCCACCAATTGTGCGATGAACGGTGGACATGGACAACGAAATGGAACGACATTATGCTTACTGGTGAATCCCGCTTCTGCCTGCAACATCACGATGGTCGAATTCGAGTTTGGAGACACCATGGGGAGAGGTTTGCTGAACTGTTGCTATATGCATCGCCACATTGGTCCTGCACCCGGTATCATGGTTTAGGATGGTATTGAATTTCACTGCCACACCCCTCAAGTACGCATTGCTGGTACACTGATCACTGATCCGGTGTTGGAGCCCGTGGTCCTCCCATACATTTAGTGCTTGCTATCAGCCATATTCCAACAGGATAATGCGCGACCACACGTGAAACGCAATGTTCACGAGTTCTTTTTTATCCATCAGATTGAATTGCTTCCTTGGCCTGCTTGTTCTCCCGATCGCGACCACCAATTGAAAACGCGTGGTCTATGCTTGCACAACGACTGGCCCGGGATGCACCACCCTCTGCTACACCACATCAACTTTGGCAATATGCGGAAGCCGCAGGGACTGCTGTACCACAAGGATACATCCAAAGTCTCTGATTCTATGCCGATGTGTGTGGCAGCGGTTATAGCCAACAATGACGGCTCACTAACTACTGATTCTGTCATCACCCACACGTCACCAGAGGCTGTAATTTTAATCGTTTGATCTTTGTACAACATGTTGTCTGCCAAATAAATTTCGCTGTGATATCTCTGGTCCTTTTTGGAGTTGCATTTTGTATGGTCAGCAGTGTATTTATGTATATTAATATTAAACACACACACACACACACACTGCTTAAGTAATTTTATACTGCTTCATCAATATATAATATGGCAATAACAATAGTATTCTTTTGCTATTATTATTAATCGCACACTATGACAATAATATAGTTTTTTCTAATAAAATGAATTAACCATATTTTCTTTATATTTTACGAGAAAAAATTCGTTTGAAATAAGTCTTGTTTGGTAACCGTCTAAGGATCTCGAAAGGATTAAAGATTTATGCTGAGGTACAACTGTGTGTGTGTATGGTAATAAATGACAACTTCAGCTTATTTTCTCAGTAAAATTTCTCTCAAGTAAAAGCTTATTTTCAGTATTCCTCTCAAGCTAAGGAGTTGTAAATATATTTGTTGAAATAAAAATGAAAGATCGAGTCCTTAGTCTGATTTCTCTGTGGATCTCTGTTACGTTTTCTGGATATTTACTTAGAAATGAATTAAACAGAATTCCTCAAGAACTTTAAAACTAATATGCCCTGAAATAGTGTATAGTTTTATTTTTCGAATCATTTTTTTTTTACTCTAAAACATTTAAACAATTATTTTGGATTTTTAAGAAAGACATCTTGCATTTTTGTTGAAATTGTTAAAGCTTACTTTATTGATTAAAAGCCTTTTTTTAGGGGGATACTGTTAAAAAGAAACTAAATCTATACGTGCTTTTTTGAAACCTAACTAAATTTTATTTAATGCTAATAAACTTTACGCAATACCTTAGTGGTTCATTCTTTTTGAAAAAAACTTTTTTTCTCATTCTATTTAAATTTAGTAAAAACCCTATGTATAACAGTGTTTCATTAAAATACATTTTTTATTCTTCAAGTCTGCATAGATACTATAATACATACGTCAAATGTTGAGAATTTTTTCGAACATTAAATATAAAACAAACATATAAATGAAGCCCGAAATTATAACGAAAATTTATGTGATATCACTTGCTTTTTTGGTCCATAAAAAAATCGGTGTAATGAACTAGATAAATGAAAAAAATTTCAAAAATAATAATAATAATAAAAAAAGTAATTTTATAGTTCTTATATCGAAGTTTTATAACGTGTTCTCAAGTGCATTTTTCTTAACCAATTTATTGTGTTGTTTTAGTATTATGCAAGTGAGTACGTTTGTTTTACGAAGAATGTTAGTGAATGGGAAGAAAGACATATAGAGGAATTAGAGGGAGTCATAGGAGTACTATTGAGGTTAGGAGAATTACAACATGATATTCAGAGCAATCACGGACGATCTGTCTGCTAGAAATTTCTATATAACAGGCCATTATAGTAGTCTTATCCTTCAATTTAGGAACTTGAAAGGTAAGAAAATAGCATAATTATAATTATTAGAAAGAAAGAAAAAAAGCCAAATGGTAGAGTGGTAGCCACAGGCCAGGCATTGAAAACTTAAGTCTGGACAAGGTCGACTTAGCTTTTCACTCCTTCAGTGGGTCGATAAATGAGTGCAAAACTTTCTTGGGATCTAAACTTTGTGGTTTTCGTGTCAGACTGACCACCTGACTGGAACATCTTCTCATGCACCTCAGTGCCCAATTTCATGAAAACTTAGAAAGGTATAGTAGGTCTTGGCTCTCAATGGGCTGTTGTGCCTACTGAGTTTAGTTTAGGTTAGTAAGAATGAAATATAATGTAGACCTCTACACACGTTTATTTAGATTATTGATTAACCAAGAATTTGAATGAATTAGTTAAAAATTTAAATCTGAATCTTATTTGTGTATAGACATCTTTCACTATCAACGAATCGTATTCATTACAAGTTTAAAATGTTTGTCAAGTACTTTTAATTTTTTTAAAACTAATTATTAACTATGTCTTAAGTATCATAATGCCATTACACTAAACTTTTAATGTCATTTTTCTGTTCCAGATTTCAGATTGTTGTGTTTCTTATGTTCCCTGGTTTATAAGTACAAATACTTAAAATCATAATTAGTGCATAACATGATGAGGAAATTACTATGAAATACAAAATCAAGTTGATTTTTATTCTGTTGTATAGCTAATAATGCGAATATACAAACTTAGAAAACTTAATAACTCAGGTTTAAATATTATGCTATAATTTAACTTAAAAGTACTTAGTATTAAATTTTTTTTGTCTCATCTGATTTAAAAAGATCTGATTAACTAGTCAGGCATCGCTTAGTTATAGATATATATTTGAAAAATAGTTTAATTTTTAGAACTTATTCGTATGAAAAAACAAAGTATTACATAAATGGATTGTCAAAAAGTAAAAAAGAAAAACAGATTATGTAACAAAATGGAAATAGATTATATAACAGATTACGTAATAGTAATCAATTTTTTAACACTATTTTACATTTATAATAACTTTTAGAAATGAATCTTTTTAGAGATTAAACCTTAATATTTAACTTAAATAAAATCATAAATTATCAATTTTAGTTACATAAGGATCATATTTAAATCACAAATTGCATCCTGCTTTTTAAATAACTTTACATATTTTTTTTATTTTTATTGTTTTTAAATTTTATAAAGAACAAAACTTCAAAAAATGTATGAAAAACGAAATTATGATGAATATAATAACACACTTAGCAATTTAAATTTCCCACTATCCCCTAAGAAAAAAAGGAACATATTTAGAACATACATACCAAAACTGTCACCTTTGTGAGGTCACGTTAGAAGACATTAGTTCAAATCTGAGATTAGTATATTTAAATCGCAATTTTCCTTTTCATGGATTTCTCAGATTCTGTCATAACAAAATAAGAGTTAACTTATTAACCACCAAACCATGACTGTATAAGTGCGTAAAATTACTTGCTTATCGTAACTACGATGAGATAAATGAAATGTGTGAAAGTATCACAAGAACTAAATGATAAAATATCACAACAGATAACTAACTCTATTATTCATAAATTCGAAATAGCAGGTTCTAAAGACCTTTTTTGAGATAATTTTTTAAAATTTTTGTAAAAAAATATGAAATTTTTATATTTTGAACACATATTTATTATTATTATATTTTAATTTGATTTTTGGGCGGAAATGATGTTTTTGAAAAGATTCGCAGCGAAGTTTATTTACTGATGAATAATTATGAAGAATCTATTACTATTTTAAATTTCTCTTTGCACAATGTTTCATAGGAAACAGTTTCTTAAATTTTTTTGAGCTTTAGGTGAACTTTTTCAGTTTTTTAAAGTTAATATATAAATCAGTAAAAATATTATTAAGAAACATAATGTGGAATTTAAATATATTACAAGTAATTTTTTTAAATTTTGATTTTTCTTTGACTAAATTGTTTGTGAGACTGTGAAAGTCGGTTAAAGGCGGGAAAAGTCAGCTTTTTATTTAAGAATTGTCCCTAAATCATAATAAATTAATAATCCTTCAGATTTAATAAACCGATTTTTTTTAAATAAGTTTTTTTAAAAATTTATAATGGGCTGCCGTTTGGAGTTTTTCCATTGCAGACCTAGTACATTCCCTGAAAGCTGGTATCTCTTTTTAGTACGGCGCCATGTGTAGGTGGATTCCAATCGCTGCAAGTAATTTTGAAGTCCAGTTTCCTCCCTAGAGGGAGGCACCTGAGCTCTGACTCCTGTGCTAGGATTTAATTTTGCCAAGAGCACCCATCCCAAACAGACACTCTAGGGATATTTTACATGCCGTATAATCATACTACATAGCCGCTGTCGATTTTCTTAAAAATATGAAGGGTAATGAATCGTATGTTTTTTTCACATTTCAGGTGATTCTGAGAAAAAAGTGGAACAATACAAACTATTGAGTATACAACATAAATACTCAATAGTAGTATGCATGAATCTTTTTGTATTAGTGAGAAGACTTCAAGAATTTAGTTGTCTGAAAAAATCGAAAAAATATATACACAATGAGTTATAAATATTTATCGAATACAAAATACATACAAATAATAACAATAATAAAAAAAAATTAGAAGTCAAATTTGCAATATTTGTAAAGATAATAACTGTTCGACTTATGTATATTTATCGAGTTTAGTGTTATTACAAAACTATTTCCAATGGAACATATTTCCTCGCCATTGAAAAACTGATTTTGATAAGCCTTTTTAGACTTTCGACAGGTGGTATTAGTCCAGCTGGCATCCAGATAGTACATCAGTAATAAAAAAAAAGCATTGATATTCGAAAATAATATACGATATGAAAAAGCGAAATGACGAATAGAAATAAAATGAGTACTAGCATTTTCTGAATTCTTTAAATGTACATGTATGCTCTTTTGACATTATAAATAATTGATAATGTGATGGTTAGAATGGCCTACATTAAAAGGATTTAAAATTTTTTAGTTTTTATAAAATTTTCGTTTTCTCATTTTTTTGATGTTATAATATGATATAAATAAAGTATTTGAAAATATTTTGCCTTTAGAAACATTATATAAATTATTTTATGTTTAAAATGAAGGGAAAAATTAAGCTTCAAAGAGCTTACTCAGATGCACCCTTTGTAGATGTTTTAGAATAATAGTGTTGTATATTTATTCTATTTATGAGGTTTTCCCTCACTTTAAATAACTTACATAATTCCAGTGTTCTTAAGAAGCTAGACTCACTAAAAACAAATTAAGAGAGCTAAGATATTCTTTTATTAATGAATTTCAAGAATCTCAGTTTGAACTGTAAAACAAAAAATAATTCCCATTTTGAAATACACAAAATAATTGAACACTTTAACATAAAATAATAAGATTATGTTGGTTACAATTATACACATTTTAAGTAACTGTTGGCCACCCCACAGATTTGAGTCCGTCATAATCAAGGTCAAAATCTATAATGATCAATAATGATATTCTCCTATTTAGAAAGTAATTTAATTTAAAACTTCAGTATCTTCTTTCTGCTTATTGTTCAATAAAACTATTGTTTACCAAACTAGAAAATGCTGTCCACTTAAAGAAAGTGCATATTTGCATGAAAAATTCGAAAAGAATTTGTCCGATATAAAGTATGCAGATATTATATCAGCAATGGAAAATATTCATAACTAGTTGAAACTTTCAAAATATTTCTAAGAAACAAGATCTATATATTAAATAAACTACCAAATAGTCTTTCTAAAATGAAAATGAAAATGGAAGAAAGATTTTTAAATCGAATTATTCATATAAAGTGCTAATACTTTTTAAATAATCGTGTTAAAATCGGAGAAGAAAAGTAAAAAAATCAGATTTAAAGCCTTAAAAAGATTGTGTGAAATTAATGGAGAAGAAAATATTCTACTGCAACAATTTTTTCAAAATATTATTTAAGCTTAAAAAAGTGCATCAGAGAAAAAAAAAATGCGTAAACCCGTTCAGGTTAAGAACACTTAGAATAATAATAATAAAAAAAGCACATTAATTTTCTTAAGTGACTCATTGTAGCAACTTTTTTGCAGGGATTGTGTCAAGAGGACCAAAAAAATATCAAGGCTGAGTGCAAACCTTTTTACTTTTTTCGTTTATAGCAAGAATTAATTTGTCAAGTGTAAAATGTTAGCCAGTTGATAGTTTTAGAGTGTGCGAAATCAGCTTAGAAACTGTGTAAATAAGTCTAAATTTCTTAACAATGTTCTTTAAATACATTCTTTTAAAGGAAAAATGGAAGTTTTTTTTATTAGGCGTCAAAATTTCAATTCAATAAACACAGTTGAATATCTTTGAAACCCTTCAGTAAAATAAGAGTAAAATAAGTGTTATGAGCTTTTTATTCCAAATGATTACTTTTCCGTATGATTACATTTTCCATCACCAAATTCCAATTAAAAGTAGAAGAATTTATCTCTATTATCTGTGGTATCTTTTGGTAACGATCAATATCTGTAAAGCAAAGGAAAATGATAGAAAGATTAAATTGAGTGATAAAGAAACAGCATATCGTTTTTTTGAAACTGAATTAAAAGGAGAAATAAGATGGCCCTTATGCGAGAGAACGTTGCGAATTTCGCAGACGAGTTTTTTTTTATTTTACAAAAACGATTCGTTCGTATTTTAAAATGAAAGAAAAATATGCGCGTCACCCAATGAAAACATATTTTATCATTCCGAAAACCGATCGTGGGAAAAATGGAAGTAAAAAGAAGAATATAAAAATTCTCTTCTCTTCCTTCTAAAGGCGACATTAAATTCTGTTCCTTGTCGAACACTGCGATAAAGTTTATCCAGTAAAAATGGCAACTCGAATAAAGAAATAGCGAGGGGAAAGGCATCATTTTACCCCCCATCACCACTTTACGTAAACCGTAGTCGGACTTAAGTTTATTGCAGGCCAAGCTGGCGTTCCAATCCGCCCAAGAACTACTGCTTAGAAGTCGTTGTGTGTCCGTGATAAGAGGGGCTAGAATTTATGTCCCGATCCTCAACCAGGTGTCGCCAGATCAGTTTTGAAGAGTTCAATCTTCTTCTTGTTAGGAGAGTTTTGAAAAGGGTTGCCGTGTCTGTAGAGCCAATGAGTTATCGCCAAAATTGCCCCAATGCTTTAACGGTTTCTAGAATGCTGACTAGAAGAAGGGATCGCTTTCAAATTTTGTTTAACGGTTTTGTGTCCATCATGTTTAAGATATGCCCTCTTAAAAGTTTGTTCCAAGAGAAGTGAAGTGATGGAATAGCGTCTTGCGACACGTGTCGTTTATGAAAAGTTTCTTTTTATTCATTATTTGAACTAAAGCATGCAATGTTTTCATCGATTAAGGAGAGGAATATACAGTTGAACAAGCAATTTTTTTATTTGAATAGTTAAAGCGCTGCAACACTTTTGCTGCATTTAATATATTATTTTACTGATGCATTGTTTATGTTTTTTTTTGTTTTTATAAATGGGTGATTACGTATAAAGCATATGCAGATGAGATATACAAAGGCAGTAAATTTGCATAATTTTTAAAACGGTGCAGAAGTTTTTTTAATAGTAATTGAGAATCTTTTCATGCTGAAAGATTATATTAAATTGTACGTAGTTTGATAAAGTTTATAATAACTGGCTAGCGGTTATTGGTGTTTCGAAGTTCGAGTAAAGATCAGCCATAATAAGTTCAAACTCAGATTTATTATACCACTTACTGAAAACAAACAACTAAAGGCAGGAAATGCACGACGCTACTAATTAGAAGAACAATCACACGGCTTAAGGATACTTAACATATGAGTATAATTTATTCCACTTACTCTTGGAGCACTCGGGGTTTCTAAGCTAGACTTCAAGGTAAATCTCTTACTTGTACGGCCTACAGTCGTTCTTATGCTCAATCTTATAACTTATTCTCCTATTATCAATAACTGATCATCTAGTGACTATCCGTCGACTAACTTCGTGTACTTAAATGTCCACGCTTAAATATAACAACTCCTTTGAATAATTCAAGTATTCTTCGGGAGAAACTTTTCAATTGAACTTACAGTTAAAAAGAAATAAATTCAGTCCAAGAGGATTGGTTGAAGGCTTGTGGATAGACCCATTACAAGTTTTGTTAATTAGCTTACAATCTAATAAAGTGACATTCATCTATAAGGTATTTTTATTTAGCTCAAAAACAAATACAGGGTTATTCTTAATTCCCTCCAGGGTTTCAAAGCACCATAGTAAAAAAAAAGAACTTTGAAATAATACAGAAACAATTCGTTGTATTTACATTCTTTACAAATGTTCTATGTTTGAAACCTTGGTTGTATGGGATACATCAATGCAATGCAGTCCAGTTCCTTCCCCACTCTACTTCCCATGGTACTATCAACATTATTGGCAATATGTGTTATTCTTTCATGCAGTTCTGCTACGGGTGGGTCTATCTCGTTCTATGGTCTCTCTCTTTCTGTCTGTGTGATTGCCGCTCGCCTCCTTCCGAAACCAGTGGAGTTACGTGTCAGGGGGCATGTAATGGCACCCCTTTACACACACACACACACACACACACACACACACACACACACATAATCGAAATTTGTGAGTTAAGAAACTTAATTTTATTTTTCTCTATCGAAAGCTGTGAAAGTTCTTATATTAATTATTTGTAGCAAAATAGTTCTAATTATAAAAAGTTTATATCCAATAAAAGTATGCTACAATGATCAGCGTTAAAGTCACAATGCAAATTTTAGTTAGATTAAAAGGTTGAAGACTGTTTTGTATACATATATTTGTTTACAAAATCATATTTTTAATATTCCACCTTAATCATTAGTTTAAAAAGAGTATTTAATAATGAGTAAAACTAAGCATATGAGTAGAATATTAGGTGTGCTAGGAAAATTTGCTTTTGAAAGTTTGTGTTTATTCCTGTTAATTGAAATTAGCCAGTCATTATTAAAAATTCGACATACATGTCCCGATTTTTTCTTCAGTTTTAATATATATGTGTATAACAATCTAACAATATTATTTTAGACTAATCATTCTTACGTTTTCTATGTATCTTAATTACGAACACACACCATTTATAAAAACGCCAGATTCATTTTATTTTCCAAGCCAAAGGATTAAACCCTCAGTTTTGATCTATTACCTATTTCTGGGGAAAATAATAACTAACCAATGTCTTTCCCAACGATTTTGTGACACCAAATGTTTTCCTAAAATCCCATTCATAGCTTATAAAAATGAGAACTATTTTCCTTCATTAACCAGGTGATTATAACATACCTATTACTTTAACCCGTTGTATTTCCCTATCTTAGAGTATGTTGAGATACTTCTGTCTTTTTTTATCTGTATTTGATGCTAAGGGATGTGTAATGGCTACTAATTAATGTTAAAAAAACATATTTCTTTTATCAAAAGTATAGTTATTTAATTTACTTTCTGTAATATATAAAGCTGTATCCCAGTATTCTGTTGTAAGTTGGTTATTGTTGGTTTTAATTAGATTTAAGTAAATAGAATAAATATAGTAATTCTAGATATGAGCTCATTATTTTTACCAAAACTAATTATATCATCAAAAAATCTATGCATATAAAGATCTTTATTATGAATATGCTGTTTTTTATTTTTTTTAATAAAAATATAAGTATAAACCAGATAAACTATAACTAAAAAGTCCACTTTGTGGTAAGACTTTAATCTGTGTATATATAATACTATTATAATTAATATAATTTTTTTAAAAACTAAATTAATGGGTGTTAAAATTTTGAAACTTTCTCACATTCTATAAATTATCCTAATTTCTAAAGGAACTCTTTACTGTTTAATTAACATTTATGTAATTAAATAGATCTTTAAAAATCATAAATCTACAGAGAGTAAATTTCTTTTAAATAATTTATGAGATTTTTACTATTTTTAATAATAACCGTGATATCACACTTTGTAAAATAGATTGCGATATATATATATATATATATGTAAAATATATTATTATATATATATATTTATATATTATTTATATGATCTATTTTATAAATATGTTAACTATATAAAGATTATAATTTTTTTTCGTTACTATTAAAACTATATTTAAATTTTTAATGTTTAACTTCTATGTATGTTTTAGAAAGAGCGTTCTTGTAATGACTGTTAATTTTTATTTTTAACACAGGAATAAAAATGCCCTTTTATACAATTCAGTGGACAATATTTTCTTTCCATATTGGTAATAATTTTTAAGATTAATAGAAAATGAATTAAATTAAATTGATTTGCAGCGTGAACTAAAGCATACTTTTAAATTTATCAGTCTTTTAATAAAAAAAAATATATGAACGTGTAATGCAAAACAAATAGAGACTGTTATACATTTTTTTAAACGACTAATGTTGATTTAATGATAAAACCAGTTTCAATTAAGAACATGAGTTTGACGAAAAATGTTTCATAAATAATTTTAAAGAATAATGAAAGTTTTCTTGAATTAATAGTAAAATATTTAAATTTCTTTCATTATTTTTTTTGTTCTACCATGGGAACAAAAGTGATAAAGACAAAGCGAAATTTGAAGATTAATTTGTACAATATTTAAGAGACGAGTTTAGAATTTTCTCTGTTCTAACTAATTTACCTCCTCGTAAAGCGCAATCTAAATCAATATACGAGGTGTGTCCAGAAATTAGGTACCGTTTCGTTCTACTACAACCGCAGTGGTAGTTATGCAATTCAACACATGCGCACACGTCTCTGGTTGATTGTCAGTCCAGTGACGTATTTTCAGTCGGATTGTGTTGTTTTACACGGGTTAGTAAACGTTCAAACGTGTTAATGACGATGATTGCCCATCCCGCCGACTGTGAAATACGTCCTGTAATCCGTTTTTCGAACGCAAGAAATTTTAAGCCAGTTGAAATTAATTGTCAACTTGTTGAGGTTTATGGTAAAAATGTAGAGTGGTGGAATGATGATAAAGTGGATTCGATAATTCAATTATGGGGGCACCAATGCTCATGACGAAGCATAGAGTAGACATTGACTGTTGTCAATGATGGTTTGGTTAACAAAGTGAATGAGAAAATTCATGAAAACAGGCAGTTCACAGTAAGATTGCTTTGTAATAAGTTTCCATAAATTTCAAAAACTATTCACTGACGGCATCTTTCTTTAAAAATGGTATTGATAAGTGGTTTTCTCGTTCTCAAATGAAAAATGCGTGAACAAAGATGGTAACTACGTAGAAAAATAGTTTTCAACATTCTCTTTCATGTGAAAATACATTTTGTTTTAAAAAAAGATTTTTTTATGCAAGTTTTTCTGAAACGTTGCTTAGTTTTCGGACATGTATCTTGGTATAAGCTAGTACTACTATTCAAATTTGTAATCTTCTCATACATAATATCAACTCGCATGACAATGTTCTGTTGGAGAGATTTAATATTAAAGTAACAGCAAAAACGAAGCAAAATAAAGGTAAAAAGTTTTAAATGTAATAAAACTTTTACCTGTATCGATGCAACTTTAAATAAAAACAAGTGTGATGAGGAACTGTGTGATTTCCCACAACGTTTAGGTTTGTAAAGACACCTGTAACATTTAAACGTATACAAACACTGCGAAAAAACTTCTACATTTTCCAACAAACAATGTAACAGATGTAAAAAAATGAAAAACAGCTGAAAATGATGTATTAAATAAGACAACCTAGGTAAAAAAAAAAAGAATGGAAAAAAAAAAGAATTTAAAGATGCAGCGCAGTTATTTCTCGTCATTTGATATAATATGTAGAAAATTGTGATTTGTGTATACATAGTATTAAAAAATACTTAAGAGTAATGATAAACAGTATGCTCTATAAATAGAAAATTTTGATTTATTTTTTCTATACAAAAAAAAAAAAAAATTTTCATCTTTTTTCTTATAAAAATAGTCGAATATACATTTTTTTTTAACATTGAAATATGCGATGTTTCCTGCTGCGAGATTTTATGAGAAACATCTTGATCTTTGAGGAAAGAAACATATAAAAATTACTTTTAATATCCTATTGTGATATGTATGATAACTCACAGAAAATAAAATTTCAAAAGAATCAAATTTACTTAGGATTTATGAAAGGCATACTAAGATAAAAAGAGGTTGCGGACGAAAAAATATAAGACACGATATCGCAAAACTGTTATCTCATACAACAAATTTTCTTTAGATATTCTCGTGCCTTTTGTAAGTTCCTATTCAAATATGTTAGATTTTTTAAAAAAAATCTATGTGTATTTATTGAAAGTATATGTCTTTTTGAGATATAACATAGTTCCAATAATGATAATGAACTTTATTATTCATTTCTTAACTCGAATACATATTTTTTCTTCGCTAAAGTATCCCTTTATAAGAATAGTAAATTTTTATAATGTACAGGTAAGTTATTCACATAGCCTGTGTATCACATATAAATATAACTTTACAATTTTTAATTCTAGAACGCTTTTTTAAAATTTAATAAAGGGTATAATTACCACGAAACTACAAATGTACTTCATTTTAAAAGAATTAATGATTTTAAGCAAAGAACGACAATTTCAAATTTTCTTATTTTTAGTAATCAGTTGTAATGATGATTTGAAAGAAAAAACTTACTATTAGTTAAAATAATGAAATAAATAAGAATGCATAAAATACCTCGAAGCACAAGCATGTATGCCCATATCACACACACACATACAATATCAAAGTTGAATTATTAGCATTCCTGGTCAGAGGTAGAGTGAATCAATGCACATATAATTATATCTAATTC
>BMAV01025413.1:22587-36463 GCA_019973955.1 Trichonephila inaurata madagascariensis
ATAAACTTAAATTGATATCTACTCATAATTTGAATCTCCTTTATTTATAACATCTAATTCATAAATTTCAAAACGAGTCTTTTTCCGAACATAATGCTGGTAAATTTATTACCGATTCTCTTTAGACCTTGAATTTTTGATAGATTTACTGGCGATTCCAAGAAGTACAAGATCATTAATTGTTTTCACGCGCCTTACTAATAAGGATTTAATATTCCCAAAACAAGGATGTCATTTCTATAAATAACTATTTCCTTCGCCCAAACACGTGACTGTGTTTTTTATAAAGCTTTTTTACCTGTTCTTCCCCGTATATAAAAACTATAACCTGCACTCAAAAACTACTACGGCGGCTACCTGAAATAATTTTGATTAGTGGCACATTCTAATTGAGCACAGTTACAATCATTAGGTTTAAGTGTTTTAATATGTTCTTCAGAATAGTTGTATTCGAATTGTTCAAACAGTTCTTGGTTATATCATTTTATTAAACATGAGGTGACAAACGTCAACTCATCACAGCAACAATACAAGCAATGATAATACAGTTACAATATACAGTTAACAAAGTACACATGCAGTTACAGTTATCATGACATCTCCCCTTTAAGTTATTAATCATATAACATAGTCATTCAAAAATAAGATGGTGGTTTACAAACACGGTTACTTCTTTGGACATTACAATCTGACTCGTTACAGTTCTGTATATTTTGAGGATTTACAATTGCTTCTGAATCCGAATGAAAAGTACTTATATCATTGGGGTCTGTTTCTATATTAAAAGGTGTGTTTGATTTTCTTATATGTTTTCTATTACGTCTTCAAATATTGCCAAACGGATGACCTAGGATGTAATTTATGCTTTCAAACTATTTGATCCAAGTTTTGTTTTGAAATTTTAATATTCTCTTCCTGCTCAAGTTCAGGTAATGGATGAGCAGTTTTGTCATAATGTAGCTTTTGAATGTTTTGCCTTTTTATCAACTTTTCTCGAATGTTATTAAATAATTCAGCGTTATAGAAGATATTTTATGCATAGGTTTCTTAACAATTGTCATTAACGGCTTATGGTCACTCTGTACAACAACTTTACGTCCATATACAAAATTATGGTATTTCTCAAATGAGAAAACAATTGCCAATAATTCTTTCTCAATCTGTGCATAATTCTTCTCTGTTCGTTAAACTGCGTGAGACAAATGATACAGGTTGACCTTTTTGGATTAAACAGGATCCTAGCCCATCTTTTGACACATTGTATTACTATTTCATCATTAACACTAAAAACTTTTAGAATAGGAGCTTTAGCTAACAAATCTTTAATGTTTACAAAGGACAATTCTTGTTCTTTTCCCCAATTAAATTTTACATTTTCAGGAATGATTTCTCTTAATGGGGCAGTAACTTTAGATACATTGGGTATAAATTTTGAAAGGAAATTCATCATGTCCAACAGTCTCCTAACTTCAGTTTTTGATTTTGGTGTTCTCATCTCAACAATTGCTTTAATGTGATCTAGATCAGGTATTATACCTGATTTAGATATAATTTGAAAAACATATTTTACCTCAGACACCTTATATTGTAGTTTATCTGGATTAAACTTTATGTTTAAAGATCTGGCACTTTTAAGAATTTTAGACATAATTGCATCATGTGAACTCTCATCACATCCTGCAACAATAATGTCATCAAAACAAATCTCTACACCCTCAATATCTCCAAAAAGCTTCTGATTTCTTTTCTGAAATACCTCAGGTGCAGAAACTATTCCAAAGGGCATTTTGTTGAATTTGTACCTTCCAAAAGGTGTATTAAATGAACAAATTTCAGAGCTAACTTCATCTAAAGGCACATGCCAAAAACCATCTTTCAGATCTACAACAGAAAATATTTTCTTCCCCTCTAATCTACTAATAATATTATCTGTACAAGGAACTTGATATTGTTCTCTTCGAATTACTTTGTTAAGATCTCTAGGGTCTAAACATAATCTCAAATTTCCATTGGGTTTTTCTACAATCACTAAACTTAGCACCCAATCCGTTGATTTTTTATTCACACTTTTCCTTCTTTTTCTAACTTATCTAAGGTACTTTTTAATTTAGGCTGAGGAATACGTCTTGGTGGGTGAATTACTGGGACAGCATTATCTTTCAAAGTAATGCGATATGGTTCATTTGGAAATTCCCTATACTCCAGTAAATACATCTTCATATTGCTTTATTAACTCATTATACTACATTCAATAGCATCAATTCTTTTTTCAATAAGTTTGAATTCCTTATAACCTCTTAACCCTAATATTAGTTTGGATTTTACATTTACATAGAAAGGCAAAGGAACATTTCTCAGTAGAGCAATTAATTATAAGGGAAACATTTGGTTTTAATTTAAAATTACTATATAGAGTTAGAGATAAATTAGTTTCTCTAAGTTAAGGATTCACTTTAAACATACTCAAAAAATACAGTGGCAAAATATTTACTTTAGCACCCGTATCCAGTTTAAAATTTACATCAAAGCACTTATTATTTATATCTAATGTAACATTTTTATACAAAGTTGTTTCACTTACCATTTAACATAACTCAGTGACGAGATATCCCATGAGGGACAAGGCCTACTGTGCCCAACTCAATAGACGCGACCTTGGGCCCTGAGGTGCATGAGCAGATGTTCCGGTCAGGTGGTCAGTCTGACGCGAAAACCTCCAGTGTTAAATTTGACGAGCTTGGTACTCCTTTTATCGACCCATTGAAGGGATGAAAGGCTGAGTCAACCTTGACCAGCCCGGGGTTTGAACCTCGGACCTGTGGTGCAGAAGCGCGATGCACTAACCACTAAGCCACTGGGCTTCACTTACCATTTCAACATTTTAATATTAGAGTCTGTACTATTTTTCCTTTCACATTTAGTTTCATGTACATTCACAGAATCTAGAAAAACATCCAATTCATTTTCAGGAACGTTCATTTCATGAATGTTCTTTGTACTCAGGAAACATTTAGCAGCAAAATGGTTTTTCTTCTTGCACTTGGCACAAATTTTTCTGAACGCTGGACACTCTCGAGGCTTGTGTTTTCGTCCACACTTTTTGCAGTCATACTGGGTTTTAGGCTTGTTCTGGTTCTCCTTCTTCACGAAGTTTACTGTGGCTAATTCGTATTTCATGTTTCGGATTTGTTCCCGGCTCGCTTCAGCTGCCCTGACGGTTTCAATCGCTTTTTCAAAAAACTAAGGTTATTTTCTCGAAGGAGTCACTCTTGTAATGCACTGTCTTTAATTCCCAGGACGATGTGGTCTCGAATCAATCCGTTTTCTTGCTCTGCAAACTCACATGTGGTCTTTAGATGAGTGACATAGGATTCAATTGTTTGGTCCTCCAGTTGGAAACATGAAAAAACTTTATATCGCTCCTAAGCAACATTCTGTCGTGGTGAGCAATATTCTTCAAATTTTAGAAGAACCTCTAAAAAATTCGCTTTCGATTCTGGTGATTCCAACTTCTAGTCCTTTACTTCCCAATAAGTTCAACAGGATTGCTATTTTGATTTTATCAGCTCTTTTTTTCTTGCTTCCGTTTCCTCCACTTTCCTTTCACATTTCCATAACGTGCGTGGATATATTTTCAATTCGATTGAATCGCCCATATTCGGTTTAAGTGTTCTTCATAACATTTGTATTCGAATTGTTCAAACAGTTCTTGGTTATATCATTTTATTAAACATGAGGTCAACTCATCACAGCAACAATACAAGCAATGATAATGCAGTTACAATATACAGTTAACTAAGTACTACACATGCAGTTACAGTTATCATGACAACAATTACATAAAAAAACAGTTAATACTATACAAATAACAAGGGGTTTGCACGGGCGGACATTGGCATGTCCTTTCTTCACCGAGGTGGCAGGCTGACTAGTTAACTGTCCACACGGCCAGGAGAAGACACTAAATTGTCCTTCTTTTTACCACTCGTTACACTCCCCCTCTGGTTCCTAGGTATCGTCCTCGATGAAGAATCAGCAGAGTTGTCTTTCCTGGGTCTTCCCGTTTTTCTGAGAGGCA
Source organism: Trichonephila inaurata madagascariensis (assembly GCA_019973955.1). Classification (NCBI taxonomy): domain Eukaryota; kingdom Metazoa; phylum Arthropoda; class Arachnida; order Araneae; family Nephilidae; genus Trichonephila; species Trichonephila inaurata. Next base: position 26,666 of record BMAV01025413.1, read on the forward strand.
TCACTGGAGTAGCTTCTTTGTCTATGCATCGACGAAGGGCAGATGAACGATAAGGTCTGAGAACTTCATCTGGGTTGTTTGGATTTGCCACTTCGTAAGTCGTCGGAGAGCGTTGAGTCACTATAATATAAGGCTCATCTCTTTTAGGCATGAATTTAGCTGTCTTCTTTTCGGCAGCATTGCTGTATCACCTGGATGATACAGGGGACCAGGGCGGTGTCTTTTATCATAGAAGGTCTTTCGCTGATCTTGTTTCTCTTCACTTCTTTCACGAATTTCAGAAGAAATTCTTGCCAATCTTTTCAAATATGGAGTAATCTCTGGAACGAAATTTTCATTATTTATGATGGTTCGAAAGTCGTTGGTCACATCATCTACAGTTCTCATTTCTGGTCCAAACCACAGGTAAGCAGCAGTTTTACAGGTGGTATCACACTTGGCACTGTTCAAAGCAAAACGGATAGAAGGCAACTTTTCTTCCCATTCCTTGAACTAAGATGGCAATTCTTGGTTTTAGATCACGGTTTTTCCTTTCAACAGGATTTGCTTGTGGATGATAAACGGGAACAATGTCTTGATCAATGTTCAGTATGAAACAAAGTTGTTGCATAACGGCACCCACACACAAACTGAGAGTCATGATCGCTAATTAATTTTCTGGGTAAGCCGTATAGTAATATGACTTCTTTCATTAAGATTTGTAGCACATTCTCTAGCAGGGGCTTGAGTGAGAGCAAAAAGCTCAACCCATCTTTTGTGCAACTGTCTTCATTAATAAATATCCATTTCTTTCCGAATGGACTTTCAGGCAAAGGTCCAATCCACAGATCAATAGAAAGTGACTGAAAACGTTGAGAATACACAGCTGTACGTAAGAGTCCGGAAATCTTTTGGTTTGATGGTTTATAGCGATTGCATTCTGTAAAATTGTTTACATAATCATTGATGTAAGAACGCATACCTGTCCAATAATACTGTTCGGAGATTCTTTCAAACGTTCCATCGGCTCCATAATGACCTGCGTTCGGTGCATCATGGGGCCGCGGTAGCCGAGTGGTATAGGTATCGGATCGTGGCTTGCCTCTTGTCACGAGTTCGAGCCCAGTACCACTAAAAGACCCGCCGTGTAGGGCAGCGATGCACGTTAAATTTGTCGAGAGCTGAAGCGTCCTCCCGTAGGTGTGGTGTGGTCGTTAGGAGAGGGGGGTGCCAGCTCAGGTGTCGTCCACGTCACTTGACCATGGTTCAAAATTACGTGGTCGGTCGCCAAAAGCCCTCGTGTAGCTGAACAGTTCGACGTTAATATTCAATCAATCAATCGGTGCATCATGGTGAATTTTTAAAATCTCTTGTCTTTCGCGAATTGGCACAACTAACTGGGCCTCTTCACTTTCAGATGTAGGTGAGTATCTGAATAAAATTCCTTGATTCATGAGGTATCCCGTTTCTAACCAGTTGGCAAAATTAACACCTTTTTCATTATTTTCAAAATATTCAGTTATTTTCTTTAGCTCGTCATCTTTCAATTGTTCTGGGAGAACTTCCTTAGGTGAATGTGTGGGAAAATCGATGAAAACAGCAAGAATGTTACAGTCTGCTTTCTCTTGTTCTAACGTGGGTCTAGACAATAAGTCCACAATAAAGTTCGATTTTCCGGAAATGTAGTAGATAGTTAGATAATAAGATTGAATCTGTAGTGCCCAATTTGCAAGTCTTCCAGTGGGAGATTTCAAAGATAATAACCATTTTAATGGCTGGTGGTCAGAGGAGAGTCTAATAGTTTGTCCTTCAACGTAACCTCTAAATTTTTCAAAGGTCCATATAACTACAAGAGCTACTCTTTCTGTGGTAGAATAATTTCTCTCGGAGGACGAAAGTAGTTGGCGTGCGTATTCTATCGGGTGTTTCTCGCGTCTTTCTCCTAGGAGTAAAACTGCTCCGAGGGCCACGCAACTGGCATCTGCTCGGATGACAAACGGTCAGCTGGTTTAAGGCCATGAGGAGTCACTAATTTCGATTTTACCTCTCTGAAAGCTTCTTCTAGTTCAGAGACCCACTTCCACATTGCATTTTTCTTAGTTAAGTCTGTTAGTGGTTTTGCGATTTGAGAAAAGTTTGGGATGTATTGACGATACCAAGAACAGGTTTGTACAAGGCTTTGCACTTGTTTAACAGAGTTTGGGACGACATATCTGCGATAGCAGCTGTTTTTTGTGGATCAACTGAGATGCCTTCTTTAGTAATGTAATGTTCTAAATACTTCACCTTTTTACAACAAAAGTTGCATTTCCCTCTATTTGCATTTAATTTAAACAATGAAAGACGTTTAAAAACTTGCTCTAGGCCAGAAAGATATTTCTGGAAGTTTGGAGACAATATTATATTATCTTGATATGACAGGTGCTAGCACATTGTTTAATCATGAATGGAACTTGTCTATCAACCTTCCAAAGATTGCAGGTGCATTTCGTATAATCCAAATGACATAAATACCCAAAGGGCATATGAAAGCAGTTTTGTCTTGATCCTCTGCCACCACTTTTACTTGGTGGTACCTTGAAAGCTAGTCAATAGTCGACATATAAGGTGTTGGCTTAGCTTCGTTAAGCAAGTCATCCATCCGAGGCAAAGGGTAACTATCTGGGACTGTTAGAGCGTTCAGCTTCTGGTAGTCTATGCAGAGACGCATGCTGCCATTTGGTTTTGGAATCAAAACAATGGGACGGAGATTCACATTCTACAATGATGCCTTGTAGCAGAGAATTAAGCTCTTTCTTCAACAGCTCCTTCCTCGCTGGATCCAACTGGTACGGAGGCACTGAAATTGGTGGATGATTTTCAGTGTTGATGCTATGTTCGATAAATGGAGTAGCTTCTCCCCCTACTTCGAAGAAAGAGTGATGATTTTTAAGCAAGTTGTCTAGTTCCGCACGCTGAGAACCAGTGAGTTCTTGTCCTTCATCTTCCCGTAGTTGAGTTATTTATCGCCGCAGACAGTACATTAACAGATGTACTTTGATAAGGCGTTACGAAATTATACGATTTTCGGGAATCGTCATAAAAAGTTCAACAGTTCTTTCTGAAATTTAGTATTATTCTAGAATTTCCGAGAAAGTCAACTCCAAGTAAAGTGGAGTTGTTTTTGGCATCAGGCAAAATAATAAAGGGTGTTTTAAACTTTCTGCCTTCCAGTAGAACGGTTTGAACTGTACGTAGAACTTTCTGAGTAACAATTCCATCAGCAAAGGATAGGGATATTGCTGTCTTCTCAAAAGCAGTTCCTTGTTGGAGAAGGATACTGTAAAGAGTTTTTCCCGCAATGGAATGACTTGCCTCACTATCCGCAAATGTAGTTCCTGGAACTCCATTTATACTGATCCTGAATACAGCATTTTTGTTGGAAGGAGAGAGACTTTTAACTTGCAGAATTCCAAGTGTAGCTGGATCACCCTTTGAAGAATTTCAGTCAGGGCATTTTGACTTGATGTAGCCGGGCTTTCCACATCTATAGCAGAACAGAGGAGTTCGGCTTTCAAATTGCAAATGCCCTCCAAATGATTTTCTCGGTGCTTCCTTTGCCTTATCCACCATTCTTGTACTGATTTTTTAATTTATTTTCGAGGGAAAATGAGTTCTTCTTACGTCTGGTAGAACTTTATGGTTTGTCAATTGTCTAATTTTTGAACTAACTCAGATTAGCTTTTGATATCTCCACAAATATCTACAAAGTGTTCTTTAACGTCCCTCGAAACTCTTCTCTTAAACTGGTCGGTAAGAACCAAACCCTTAAGAGAGTTAGTCTTTCATTTCTAAGCTATGTAGCCATTCTTCTAAATAGTTGTTCAGCTCGTACGCAAAGTCCTTCCACAGCGCTTCAGGTTGTTTTTGATGTGTGCTGAACTTCATTCGAAACAATTCGGCACTCAACTTGAATCGTTGAAGTAGCACCTACTTAATGTGCTGGTAATCTTCTAATTTGTCTTGGGGTTCACGCAAGATAATATGGAAAATTTCGATAGGTAACATAGATAAAAGGTGAGTTACATAATCGACTTCCCCTAAGTTAACTTGTTCACACTGTCTTTCAAATATTTTTAGATAGGTGGAAATATCAGAAGTTTCCACAAATCTAGGAATGAGATGCTGGGTATTTATTTTCTCTGCGGAAGTTATAATTCAATTTTTAAAGTCTATTACTTTCATCATTTCTCTTATTTCGAGGCCTAGTTCTGTAGTCAGTGTATTTAAATCATCTTTGCGTGCTTTAGCAAGATACGCCATTGTTTTAGCTTTTGAAAAACGGTCAATTATAAAGTCCGACAGCCACAAATTAAATGTAGTTTTAAAACAGTTAAATTATGTAACTGAGCATCAATTAGTCACTAAAATAACAAGAACTGGGTATTCGAACACAATACTAATAAAAAATATATTATAGATATTTGTCAGGATACAAAATCTTAACTTTGAAAATAAAAATAATTCACATGTAAAAGAAATTCTGATGAAATTTAAAGTCAAAACAAAATCTATGAATGAATCCTTTGAAGGAATAAAAATACTTTTCTACTATACTTTTTTGTTAACAAAAAGAATAATTTCTTTCTTTTAAAATCACATATATTTTATATGTTATCAAAATTCTTCAATATAGCTAGAAATAAAACACAATATAATAACACTTAAATTCAATCAAAAAGACACAGGTAATTATAATACTAAATAAGAAATATCAATCTCAGTGGCACTCTGGCGTCATAAGTAACTTAAAGAGTCAGCAGAAAAAAAAGTGAAAAATATCGATGATAATTGAGGCTAAACAAATTTTACAAAACAAACAGCGAACGCGGTATTTTAAGTTCCAAGTAAAATGAACAGGGAAAAAAAGAACGTCTGACTTTCCCCAGGCAAGGGGTGAGAGAACGAAAAACGGGAAAAGAAACCCCTAGTAACAAAATTATCTTGTTTATAAACGAAAACAGGCAGTGAAAACTCAAGGTCAGAAATGGGGTAAGAAGTTTCCCAAGCAAGACACTAATGGTCAAAAATCACGGGCAGGGAGAAAAATTGAACAAAAGCAGGAAGAGTTATCTTACTAGAGAAAAGAATTATGCTCAAATAAAATATACAAATAAATCATGGTTATTATACACTGAAGTCCCACTAAATTAGGGATATAGCAAGAGCTAGGAAAATTATGCAGCACTGCGCATCATATAGGCGCAAGTGAGGGTGCTGTGGTAACTGCATATATAGCGCGTACTGTGGTTGTTATTGGAATTGCCAGTATGGGTAAACAGCCTGAATTAGACGCCTTCGATCGCAGACAAATCGTAGGTGCGCGAAGCATGAGTCATTGAATTTCCGAAATTGTCAGACAGCTAGGATTTTCAAGGTCAACAGTGTCAAGAGTATACCAAGAATACATGGATGATAGGGAAAAAAACTAGCGGTCGGGCAAACTGCAAAGCACAATTAGCCTTGACAGTGCGTAATGAGAGACGGCTCAGGCATACAGTACGTATCCAGCAAAGCCAAACATAAGCTCAAATTCCCCCCCCCCCCAATTGAATGACGGTGCCAGTCGTACTCGTACAGTCAGTAACTGAGTGGGTAACTCTCGCTTCACCGTATGGGTTTCGGTAGCCATCGACCTACGAGGTACCATTACTCAATGCTCGCCATCGAGCTGCACATCTTGTCTGGGCAAGAGAGCACAGAGACTGGAGTGTAGAGGACTGGAAACGAGTAGCATGGAGTGATGAGTCTCGATTCCGACTACTTAACGCTGACGGGAGGCTAAGAATATGGCATCAGGCTCATGAAGCCATGGATCTTGCATACCAGGTTGGAACTGTACAAGGGCATGGTGGCTCAATCTTGGTCTAGGGAGTTTTTTCGTGGCACTGTTTGGGATTTTTGGTGCGTGTACCAATCTCCCTCAATGCAACTCGGTACGTAGAGTTGATGGGTGATCACCTATATACGTTTTTGTTGTTCTGTTATTCACACGGCAATGGAGTTTTCCAGCAAGACAACTGTACGTCTCACATGTCCCAGTTGGCAACTGGCAGGTTGGATGAGCATTCCTCTGACTTTTCTGTCATAAACTGGCCACCTAGAAGTCCAGACATAAATCCTATTGAGCATCTTTGTAATGTTTTGGGACATGGCGTGAAAGGCCATCACACTGCACCAACGAACATTACTGAATTATGGGCAGCTTTAGCCAATATTTGGCAAGTCATTTCCGTGGAACATTTCCAGAAACTTGAATCTATGCCTCGTGGTGTGGCAGCTGTTAACAAGTCCAGAAGAGGTCCAACTCGTTACTAGTTAGGTATCCCTAATTCAGTGTATATATATGTTACTGTTAAAGCGAGAAATCCGTTATTTCATAGAATAACTAGGTATTCAGAGGCAGATTAAGCGGGTGGCGGCCACCTGAGCCCCTAAGCTTGATGAATTCCAATCATAAATCTAACGTGCAGCAAAGAGATCTTGAACCGATATTGCAACTTCAATGATTTCCCCGTATTTGAGTCGTGTAGCAGCCCTAGTCATCTTTTTTCCGTATATCTGTATTGTTGCAATATGTAATTATTTTTTTTTTTTTTTTGTACAAATTTATATTTCGAACAAATACTATTCTACTCAAACAAACTCGTTTTTAGTTCATAGCCGTGCTTAATTACTCTCGGCTACATTTAAAAAAATCCCAACACCAAGAAAAAAATATTGTCGATTAATAAAACTTTGTATAAGTAACATATTTAATTGATTAAAGTTTCAAGATAAGCGCGAGTAGAGCCATTTCAAATGTGAACTGGTGCAACTGTCACAATTTTAAATGCAAACGTGCATGACATGTGTCGAACAGGTACCGGGTATCAGTTTGTTTAATGTAATTGCATGACTGTTGCTCTTGGTTGGTCAATACACGGTTGTGTAATTCTGGTTGTGGATGAAACTGTCATTGAAGCCCAATGATGTCAAACACATGCTCGATTGGAGAAAGATCTGATGACCTAGCAGGCCAATGTAACACGTTGATAGAGCACGTTGGGTTGCAACAGGGTATGAGGGAGCACGTTATTCTGTTGTAAAATACCCCTTGAATGATTTTTATAAATTGAAGTGCAACAGTTTGAATCGCCAGACTGTTTACAGTCAGTGGTGTTTGAATTAACCACGAAAGAGCTCCTACAGTCAAAGAAAATTGCCATAACTGAAGGTCTAAACGGCAGAAAGAATATTCTTCTTCTAATCAATATCACTGCTGTGGTACAACGAACATCTCTCAACCTCCACAGACTAACACCAAGAATGGCCCAAAACCTGACGTTGCAGGAGGTCTGTTACCCCATTGTATCACTGGCACTATCTTTGATTGAAGATCGTTACTCTCCGATCTCCAATTATCTGTAGGATGGCATCAATGGAAATCATAGATGTCAATGATTTAGAGCAAATGGTCTGAACGCTACACTGGGAACTATTTTTTAAACGATTGATTTGTTACAGTACACTGTGCACTGCAATAAAAAAAAACTAATTTCTGCTGTAGATGTGCCCAGCCATGTGGTGAATACCGCGGTCGTCTCTGTCAGTGGTAACAAATGCTTGATTAAATCATAGTTTTCTAGAGGTAATGCCTTACCGGGTCCACTGCCGCCAAAAATCATGCACAGTGGATACATTCCATCCAAATCTTTCTATAATATCGTGTAAAGAAAATCTACCTTTTTTAAAACTCTGTTATACTACCTCGTTTAAACTCAGCAAGCTGTTGATAATGGCTTTTTCGTTGTCATTTTGGACTCACTTCGTCAAATCTGAACGGTAAATAACACTCATAGACTTTTTAGTGCCTATTTAATATCACATCCTCCACTTGGCGTCTAACGAGAAATTTGACTTAAAGTTATCTTTCAGATGTATAAACACGCAGACCAAATTTCGTCCACAAATACTCCTTTGTAATGGGATTTTTATTTCTATCAGTGCATTTTACTAATGAAATTAAATGTAATAAAATGAAGTAACGTGATATAAAAGATATTTTTGCTTTAAAGCAAAATATTTCAAATTAGTTTATATTAGGCTTTAATAGCAAGGTAAAAATTAATAAAAGTGGCCGTGCTAAAATCCGTGATACGAATGAGGGGGGGGGGGAGAAAGATCACAATACTGGAGGCAACTTCTCTTTTGAAACAGATGGAAAAATATGAAACATCCCTAACGACCATGATTGAGAATACCATACTCCAGATAATAAATGCTAATAGCAAATCATTGCAATAAAATGAGTGTGAATAATTAAAAGAATCTTTCGAAAATTCTATTGAAAATTGAGTTTGGAACAAGGGGTGACTGATTTCTCAGGGCTCTCGTTTGAAGAGGAAGCTGGAGAAGCTCGTAGGCAATAAAAGAAAAAATTAATTTGGGTGAAAGTAAAGAAGTCAGTTACGAATTTCTGAAAGAAGGGAATAGTGAATAGTGAATTCATTTGATGTCATATGCGATAGGGCAAGAGCGGAACTATCCCGAAGATCTCAGATTTATCAAACTATTATGGAACATTTTATTGTGTTTCTGAAGAGAGATTATAACCTGAAATCAAAAAGAAAGTTACACAAAATTTAAAGGAAACTTACAAAGACGATATTGAATTTTTTAAGTTTGACGATATGAATTGGAACAAGGAATGAAAAGAAAACAAAGATACAATGAAAAACCCCACTAGAAATTTATCGAGTTGCAAGAGAAATCCCCTAATGTAGAAGTGCTTTTGAAAATATTTTTAACAATACCGATATTTAATGTATCAGGTGAAAGATCTTTTTCAGTTTTAAAAATAATTTAAGAATTACTATAGGAGAAAAGACAAATTGAACAACATTATACAGGGTGGTCCTAAATGCCTGGTTCAAACTTTAACAGTAGGTACAGAACATTGTAACAATCATTTATTGTATAGAAATCTATGGGCGCAAGTGACGCGGTGAGACGCAAACAGAAGAAATAAAAGAAAAGAGGAATGGAATTATCGGTTGGTTTCGTAGCCGGTAAAGAGCAGTAGATGTCTAGCCGCCGTTCAACATGATGCATCTCAGTAGGGGAAATAGCCCTTCACAATTGTGCTGACGTTTACGATGGGGGAGACTTTACGTATGCCTAAAATGCAGACATGCATTACATGTACGGCCATGTAAATGGTAAACTGCAGAGCTGAGCTACGAATGTATCACGCGCAGTTTCCTGATGGACGAAGACCGAATTATAGAATTTTTCAGTGGTTATATCGTCCACTTCGTGAAACACGTTCAGACATGATGACAAAGAACCCGGTAATCTTAGATCCGAGCTGTTGCTCATCACATAAGTGTGAGTTATGAGAGAATCGCTTCCATTTACAAGCTTCGACTGCCAGTGGGCTGCAGCTGGACTTCCTGTGTTGAACAGTTAGGAAGAATTATTGTAAACATTACGCTTGTCAACGACCTTTCATTTCGTCTCTTATTAGTTGTGCCACGCAACCATACATTCTTATACAATAAATGATGTCCTGTACCTACCCTTAAACTTTGTGACATGAATTTTGGGTATACAGAACAAAATGTTTGGGACAAACTACATATAGTAAAAATAATGGATGACTTGGCCTAAGAGAAATCTAATTGTATAGAAAACTGTAAGCTATTCACAGTAAGGCTTTTAATTTTTTTTATATACATTGAATTTTTTATATTTTTTTATATATGAATTTGCCAAAGAGAAATCAAGTTGTAAAGCAAA
>BMAV01025413.1:36473-61976 GCA_019973955.1 Trichonephila inaurata madagascariensis
ATCAAGTTGTAAAGCAAAACTGTAAGCTATTCAGTAAGGCTTTTAATATTTTTATATACAGTTGAGTTATATTATTAGCAATACATTTTATTTTGAGAATTTCAAGTAAGCGACTCTATTCACTGTTTTAGTTTTTCGACTCTTGAGCCTCAAACCTTTCACCGCTCCAACTACCTTAATCCGCCTCTGTAGGTATTTCATAAAATAACTAGATCAGTCAGTGAAAATACATAAAATTATTGAATTCCACGACTTAACTAGGTATTCTACAGAAAAAAAACGATGATCGTTAAAGTATGAAATACGACACTCGAAAGTTCTTTGAACCGGTTCTAGCTGCTTTGGGAAGAATTTTCCGATTAGGCGGAATAAGACAATTGCACTCTAGATATTAGTTCAGTATATGTCAGCGAGAATTAATTTCCATTGAAGGATTTTCAAATTTTGACACAACGCTTCGATCTGTTGAAATAGCTCAAAGTTTCGGTACTGGACAAGTGCTCTGTAAAAAAAAAAAATGTGTAATACTAAACAGTGTGTTTGTTTCAAAATAATAAGCAGTTCAATCCAAAGTGTCATCACAGCAATCCTTGTTCCAATAAATAATGAAAAGTACAATAAAGGTATCTCATAAAATTTTAATTAATATTCTCTTACATTTTTATTTTAAAAAGTTGACACAATGTTCTTATGAAGCAACAGTTTTTCTTCCCAGCATGTGTTTTTGTTGATAATATTTGAATATAATCTATTTTTGCAACATATTCCTTTTTCCCTTTTCCTTTAACTCATAGAAATATGAGCTATATAATAAATTAGATCATCTCTGCTTTCCCTCATTATTTATCAATTATCCATCCACTAAAGGGATAAAATGTATTTTTTGAGAGATTTCATCTATTTATGATCAATTAATTTATAAAACAACTTTAAAATTATTTATTTTTCACTTTAACGGTCTATCCTAAGTTATTTCATGGAATACATAGTTATTTCATAGAATAACTAGGTAAAGTATAAAATTGTTCATCTATTATACACTTTAACTGACTTGTCTAGTTATTTTATGAAATACCTAGTTATTCTATGAAATTGCTGAGTTATAAACTTTCACGGTAACATATATACCATAAAATAAATACACTCCTGGACAAAAAATTAGCGCGCCAAGAAGGAGTCGTCAAAATGGAATGAAATTTTACATACGTAATGACTACTTTGATAAAAGTAACTGAATAGAAAATCAAAGAAAAAGGATCATTTATTTCAGAGAAAAAGGCAAAAGAACGGAGAATTTAATACCCTGTTGAACCCCCTCCTGCACGATGCGATACGATCGGGCATTCAGGCATACAAGTTCTGTATGATGTCTTGAGACATTTCGTTTAGCCGTACTATTAATCGCAGTCACAAGTCAGAGAAAAAAAATTTCCTAGTTTAGTAAAAATTAACGTAGTTTGTGTTTCACAAACTATTACATACAACCCCAGACATGTTTCTCAAAAAAGTTGGCTCATTTAGTTAAGACAGAAAATAGCAAGTACTCTTGCTCTTTTCTGTACACAACAATCATGGAGAATTGGATAACATCTGCATTTTAAAAACACCTTTGTTAATACGTTCCACTACTTCATTGGGTATTGAATTCAAAGATATTTTTTCTCTAATGTGATCCTTCATAGCCGTGCTATTAATCATAGTCACAAATGGAGAAAACTCTTTACTGGTTTAGTTAAAATTAACACATAATTTAAGCCGGGGTTTGAGAAAATGATGTCACCTAACTTACACACTTCATAAAAAGAAAAATATTACATACTACTCTAAGAAAGTTATTTCAAAAGATTGATAGACCATTCCAAAATGGTACAACACTTGCAACATTTTTGTCCATAGCAATCACTGCCATTTTGTTTTCTTTTACAAAATGACATTATTTTAAAAAATCGAATCTTAAGAAGGGATATTTTAACTTACAAGAATGGAAATCCTCATTGAATGCATGAAAAATTCCAATTTAAAAACAACATGCATTCAATGGGAAAATATTTGAATCATTTGAGTTAACTTAGTTTGAATGGAACCAATACTTAAATTTTATTCGACTAGAACAGCTAAAAAATGTGTCATTCAATATCTACAGGGACATGTGGTTCCAATAAGATGGATGGCTAGTGCATTATGCACATCCTGTACGGGATCATTTAGACACGGAATATCCTGGTAAATTGGAAGCTATGGTTCAATTTCATGGCCAGCTTGATCACCATATTTAAACTCCATCGATTTCTTTTAATGGGGCTCCATAAAAGAAAAAGTTTATTTTATAAACCAATCCTAAAAGAGGACCGAACTGCAGCAAAGGATTGTTGGAGCAGTGGAGGAAATAAAGTTAGATAATTGCTCCCGAATCATCAAGCGGTCACTTTTAAAAAAGCCTGCATTTATGTAGAAGGTACACGAACAAAAACTTCATTAATGTGTTGAAAACATTTATTAAGTTTTATTTTTAAATTTATCGCAACATTTGAGGTACATACTTATTACGATTTAGCTTTTTAAAATGAAGTGATTTAGTAAAAGAAAACAAAATGGAAATGTTTGGTATGGATATAAATGTAGCAAATGTTGTACCATTTGGGATTTGTCACTAAAAGGGTCATCTTTCGAAATATCTTGCTTAGAGTAACTTGCTTGCTTGCTATTCATAGAGAGTCAAATATAGGTGACATCTTTTTCTCAAACCCCGACTCACATCAATTACGCTCATTTCAACTAAACCATCAAAGTTTTTTGTCCGACTTGTGCCTGCGATTAACTATGTTAGTGAAAAAATCATCGCAAATTTGTGGTCACAGTAGTTAATGATGTGAAGTCAATTTTCCACATTTTCAAAAATGTGCTCTTCCTGACTTTCTGTGAAGAAATCTTCCATTTTTATATCTAAAGACTCTTTTTGTCTTTATTTTCATTCGCTTTGCCTCAGCCTTTTCAATATTATCTCAAAACCTAATTCATGATCGGAAGAGACTCAATTGGGTAAGTGAATGAATATTAACGTCGCACTCTTCAGTTACTTTTGGTGACGGTCCTCGTCATTTTGAACCATGGTCACCTGAGCTGGCAACCTCTTTTCCTAATTTTCACACCACACCAAGGAAGGAAGTTTGAGGCTCCGCATATTTTAACACCCCCTCCGTATGGCGGGTCTTCAGAGGTAATAGACTCGAACTCCGGCCACGAGTCCGTTACCTTGACCACTCTTCTACCGCGGCCACAGAGACTCATTTGAAATGTCTGCAGTCCTTATTTGAATACTCTAATTTTTCTGAGAATCATTTCATTCTTAGTGAAAGTTTGCCTTTTGAATTCTTTCGTCATCCAACAAAATTCGGTGTTTTGGATCTACATATATTGAACCAAGCAAGATCGCATTGTCTAGCAAATTAGTTTATCTTTTTTTCATTGAGGAAATGATTCCTTCTGCAATAAGCCCTCCCGTTTTAGAAAGAACCATCACATTCTTCCATTCTTGCAGAATCAAGTCTCCTGTTAATTCTTCCGATTGTAGCCTTCTTGTGGTTATATAAGGAGTAGAAAGAAGAGTCTCTAATTCTACAAGATCATTCCACAGTCTTTCTTTTGTGAAACATTAGGGTTATATACATCTCCTAAAAAAGTTCATAATGTGTGTGTTAACAACCTCTTTATCATCAAATGTGTACTCTCCATCTCGTTGCTTGATCAATGATTGCTCCTTTAGAGTCCATAAATGAAAACAATAACTCAGTCTGTCATTTTTTTCAATGTACTTTAATTTCATTTGAAATTCAAGCAATCCAACAAACACTGGAGTCGATGTGTTTTTAGAGACTCCAGTTCAGAGGCTTTTTACCCGAAAATCTACCTAACTCGAATTCCAACTCCATGACTTCGATGATTTGTCTGTTATCGAGGAAAAAACCTCCATTAGCAAACCTTGTTCCGGTTCACGCCCACAGAAAATAATACTAATGCATTCTGCGGGTTGCTAGTTCAAGCTTTGTTCTTCGTAATACTGTTTCAAAAATGCTTCATTTTTTTCTTTAGAGAACCTTGATTCATTCATTCGTCTATGAATGATTTGAGACCTCAGTCGACTTTTTATCCAATTAAGAAAGAATTAACAGTTGGAGCCGTTTCTTTAATTTTCCTGTCCTTAAGAAATGTGGTTTTCTCTGTTTTTCCGACCACTATCCACATTTCTAAATAGTTCACGTTGCAAAACTCTGCGTTTGGACAGATAAACTAAAATTTACTAAGTGGATTTACCTTCAGCTTCCATATTTCGGCCAACTTCTTGTCGAGAATTGTAAAAAGTTCCACACATTGATGCAGCGATTGCTACACTTTACAGTTTAGAAAAAAAAAAATTCTTCACCTATCACGTTTTTGAAAGAATAATTGATTAAAATCTCACGTTCGCATAAACTTTTGCGACATCATTTTTTCCTTTTACGAGGAAATTTTTCCCCAAACTTGAGAAATTTATTTAAGATTATAGTATTCACTTCCAGTTAAAATTTGAAGCATTCCATTGTGCAATTTTCATTATACTGAAATATTTGCGTTGTACATAAATGTTTGCACCGGATTGTATAATAAGCAGATAAATTTTTTTAAAAATTAAAAATTAGTGGGGTTTTACAACAAAAACCACATTCAGCTACACCAAACATATAATACATTTTTTAACATGGCTGTGGAATCGCCTTCATTTGAATGTTCATGTATGTGAAAGTTTCGAGACATGCTCTGTTTTAAAAAAAGTGTGTGCATTATTTATCTATGATTAAAAATACATCTAATAAAAGGGTTCTATTAAGAGTTGTCCTCATTTCTGGAATGAGTCCAGCCCCTTCCGAAAGATCATCTACGTGATTCACGTTAAATCCTCATAAGTCGCGACCTTAGATCTAGGTTTGTTTTACTTAATTAATGTTCTTCTAAACCTGCTCAAGGGCTATAAACGACTGTAACTTTTTAACATTCTAGAAGTAACTACTAGAATGACACTTGAGAGCTGATATTTCACTTTCCTAACTTCACAGGAAAACTTTTGACATTCAAATGACACTGGCCGTGAAGCTCGTAGTGATTCCTTTGGATTTGAATTATCATAAATATGGCACAAGAGCCAAATTTGAAATGCTGTGATAGAAATTCATGTTTCTAGCCTAAAAGGAATATAGAAATAAAAATTGATTGAACATAAAACCAATATCATAAAAAGATCATCAAGAATTCTCAAGCGAAAATTGAAGATCATTTTCCGGGATCTCTGGTTGCTTACCGACTTATGAGATCTTTTCAATTCAGAATCGCTGTTGAATCTTTCTGCACTTTTTCCAAACATAGATAACACAATCAATATCTAGCCAGGCTGAAACATTCCAATCGATCGATTTATTTTACTTAAAATAAGGATCACTGACTACAAAAGGTTCGGGAATTATTTCAGTTGGCTGCCTAACATTTTTCATATTATCTCTAGGATATGCTTCATTTGAACGGAGAAAAATTCAAAAACTTTGAATATTTCTAGAACAAAACTATACAAATTTCTTCAGATTGAATATTTTCTTAGAGTTGCTGAGTCCCAGTCATTAGAATCAAGAATACACGCTCTACAACAAGGGTCTCAAGCGCGAAATACACTGCTAACCACCATAAATGCAACACCCTGAAGGAAGCATGCAAATAACATGAAATTTACAACATGCATTAGCGGAGGTGAGATATGCAAATTGCAAATGATTAGAATTTCAGCGCAGACACACATCACATGCGCCTGTGGCGCCACCTCAAAGCGCTATTTAAGGCTTGGAGATTTCGACGATTTCAAATTCGGCAATTGTGTTTTTCTTGTGGTTTTTTCAAAAAACGATCAGTTATGTCTCGTAGAAAACAGCGATCAGTTTTTGATGAAGTATCCGAGTTCGACAGAGGAAGGATAGTGGCCTACCGAAATTGTGGATTATCTTTCAGGGAAATCGGTAGTCGTGTTGGACGAAACCAAACAACTGTAATGCGGATATGTGACCGTTGGATGAAGGAGGGTACGACGGACCGACGTGGTCGATCGCATCCACTTCAGTGCACCACTTCACGTGAGGATCGGTAAATTGTACGCATGGCAGTGACGGATCGCTCAGTCACATCACGAACCATAGCACAGCACATTGAGTCTGTAACGCATCATTCAGTGTCTGCGCATACCATTCGACGCAGTTTACAGCAGAGTGGTCTGTTCGCAAGACGTCCATTGCTTGGTCTACCCTTGACGAAGAACCACAGATGTCTCCACCGCCAATGGTGCGATGAAAGAAGGATGTGGGCGGCAGAATGGAATGAAGTTGTCTTTAATGACGAGTCACGCATCTGTCTGCAACACCACGATGGTCGGATTCAAGTATGGAGACACCGTGGAGAGAGGATACTAAACAGCTGCGTTCTTCGCCGCTACACTGGTCCTACACAGGGTATTATGGTATGGGACGGTATTGGATATCACTCTCGCACTCCTCTAGTACGCATTGCCGGTACTTTAAACAGCCAGCTCTAGTTGGAGCCAGTTGTCCTTCCTTACCTTTAGGGCTTGGCCACAGCCATATTTCAACAGGATAATGCGCGACCACACGTGGCACGCATTGTCCAAAGGTTCTTCGTCAATCACCAGATTGAATTGCTTCACTGGCCGGCTCGCTCTCCAGATCTTTCGCCGATAGAAACCATGTGGTCCATGGTTGCTCAACGATTGACCCAGATTACACCCCCAGCTGCCACACCAGATCAACTTTGGCAACGTGTGGAAGCTGCTTGGTCTGCTGTACCCCAAGAACACGTCCAAAGTTTCTTTGAATCAATGCCGAGGCGTGGGGTAGCGGTAATCTCCAACAATGGCGGCTACTCTGGCTACTGATTTTGGCAGGAACCACACTTCCCAGAAATCTATAAATTTAATCATTTGATATTTGGTCAACATGTTATCCACAAAATAAATTTTGTTGTGCTATCTCTTGTCTTTCTTGGTGCTGCACTTACGGTGGCCAGCAGTGTAGATTGAAATTCCTTAATATTAATAGAACCTTTAAAATCGAAACTATATAAATCGAATATTTTTATTTTTTTCCTGCAATTAATTTCTTTACTTTTTTATTTATTGTAGTAATATTAAAGGTTATTTATAGCAATCTAAATTATATCATCCTAGAATTTTTAACGTATGTATTCAAGCCATTTGTGACACTTGAGAAATTAATTGGAATTTTATTAAGTTAGAAAATATGAGGAGAGTTAAAAACATTATTTTTTTTAAAAAATGAGATTATTAACTTGTCTATATCACTACTTTTTCTGATTTATGAAATGATTTCTTATTTTGAAAATATTTATCAAGCATTGTACTGTAGTAATCTGGTTTCAAGGAACTTTATCGACAACATGGAGGGGGAAGGGACATGTTTAATGTCTTTAAAAATGATCCGTGGTACTTTTCTTCTGCTCGTTGATAGTTTTGTATCTCCTCTATTTTACTTTCGTAGTTACAAATGGAATTTTTTTCTTTTGCAATCAATAGAAAACGGGTTTTTTTTTTTTTTTATTTTTATTTGCGTGTAATTATAATTAAATAAAATTTACAAATAAGTATGTTATTTAAGAATCCATATACGACGCAAGTAACACTGAATTTATAATTTGTTAAGATAAAAGTACGATACAGTTAGTTTTAAGTAAAAATAAAAATGCAAAATAGCTCAAGTGAAGTTACAAGATTGAATTGATGTGAATCTACAAAATAATTGGTACAATTTTTTCCAGGGAAATGTAAATGTTTCGAATGGTATCCAATTACTTGTAATTTTCAGTGGTTAATTTAAACTATTTTACTATTTACACATCTTTGATATCTTTAGATGTCACTAATATGGATTAACCAAATGAAAACAAATTTAATGGAATGACCAACATCAGTAGACTTTTAGAGAGAAAAAAATCAACAAAAGGCACAGTTTGCCAATTTCATGTAGACAAGGACAATCACTTTAAAAAATAAATGTACTAACCCGCTCTAAGTGGGCCGTGACACTCTCACACTCAGCATCCAGTGCGCGGGACTGAGCCTCCTAAGGAGAAAAAAATAGTATTAGAAACACATGTATATTTTCTTTTTACACGTAAGCTAAGGCAACGCGTAAGAAATATATTTTGATTCTTCATTCAAGTTTCAATACTTAGAATTACATCATTTTATTGAAGTACCTCCAAATGCTTGAAAATTTTAATATTTGTTAGCGTGTTTTAATTTGAATTGTTTTTGTATAATTTCAATAAAAGTAAAGGGTGGGGGTCCCAACTGAAAATCTATGGGATTAATGATTTCAATTTTGTGTTATTCGAAGCTAGTTTGAATGGAAGAGATTTTAAAAAGTTCACGAGAGAGGAACATTCGAAACAAACTTGTGAAGTAAACGTTCTTGAAATATTTTTCAATAAAAATTTTGAAGAGCTACAACTTATTCCCATAGTGTTACAAACCCTATTTTCTTTTGTCATTTTTCTTGAAAAGATAATAGGGAGGGAAAAAATATAGTATTTTCACGTCACAAAATAATAATGAGCTCATAATTTCGACAGACTTGCACAACACAGCCTCCATTGCTTCACAAGCTCGACTCAACCTGCGGTCCGCGAGCTGCTTCGGACCATGAAATTCAAATATTTAAGAACAGAGTACTAAAAATTCTATCAATGAAGCAATTAAATCTATCAGTTTTGCTATAAATTTGCTTTGATAATAGAATGTAAGCAAGAGGGGCTTGATTTGAAAGGGTATCCAAACTACCCCATAACTCAGTAAAAAATACATTCAAAGTTTTGGGGGGTTTATGTTAATGTAGTATTAAAATAAGAGCTTTGATCGAAATTCGAATAATATTTATATACAGTTCATAAATAACATCGTTATCTGTGCTTAGAGCATAAGATTTGTAATACTTTTGAAAGTTTTTGAAATATGTCAATCTCTATGCAGAACTCAATTTTTTGCAAAAACCTAATGTTCTTTTCTCAGAAAAAGTGCAATAAAATGCATAAATATATACGCAGAGATTACATAATAGTCTATAATACAGAGAGAACTAAATAAAACATTTTTTGAAAATTTCTCTCAATTCAATATCTTAAAAAGAAATCTTGTAGCGAAATTACCGTGAAGCAAAAAATTGAAAAAAATAGTTTCTCAGAAAACGCATTGAAAGATTTTAATACAATATGAAAATTTTTCTACTGATTGTACCTTTTCTATACTCCCCATATTTATAGTTCAAGCTCTCTTTAGCTTCATGTTTAACTAATTCGGACTTTTTTTTTTACCCTTCTCTGGAGAGATTTATAGACTATAACAATTGTCGTTTTTAGTGAAATTTTAATGAAAAATTGCAGTTACGATCTTTTACACAAAATTCTAATAAATGTATTAAAATAATATTTCTACAGTACATAAATAACATCTTTATATGTATTAGGAATTAAAAGATTTGTAATACTTTCGAAAAATTTTTTAAATATGCCAAATTTTATGCAAAAACTCGATTTTTTTTTTAAAAAAATTAATGATTTTTTTTCATAAAAAAGCAATTAAGTAAATAAATATATACACATAGATTAGATTTTGATTCATAACACAGACAGAACTAAATAAAACACGTTCTGAAAATATCAATTCAATATTTTAAAAATATTTTGTGTAGGGATCTGCTTCCGGTTTTGTAAACTCCAATTCCGGTTTACTAATTATGCTATAGCTTTGCTTCTAAATATCGTAGAAACAAAAATAGTGTGTTTTTTTAATCTTAAATGTATGGGTTATAAAATAAAAACATAAAAGAAATATCGAAAATTTTCACCAAAACGGCGAATTTTGGGTAGTCACATAGAATACACTGAGATCTAGAGTACAATTGTTTTATTCGGTCATCTCTTCTTCCTAACCGGAAAATTCCTTCCCAGGATTTTCCATAGCTACAGCTAAAACGGACCTAGTGTGTCTCCTCTTCATCTATCAACTTCAGGAACTGGAACACGAACTGTAGTGCCTCAGAATAAGGCCAGACAATAATTTTTTTATTTTCGTTCATTGAATTTCCAAACATTCTTTAGATCTTTGTCTTCCTTTCTCGATATTTTTTTTTATTTTACTTAGACACAAGCTACAGACTTTCTGTTCAATTTTTATCTTCCGTGTAAGAGACTTCTGAACATGAAACATAGATTTACACCAAAATCAACTGTCTTTTTGGTGTATCTCGCGAAAGGCACTTTTTATTCAAAGATTTTAACTTCCGGAACATGCAGTTAGAGCTGTTGTTCATTTTCTACAGCTTCTCTTGGAATAGGAGCACAGTCAAACATAGCCAAGTAAGGCGTTCTCGTTATTAAGTTTTCCATGAAGAAATTTAAGGTCATGACTCCATGAAGTCGATTGGTTGTCTTTCATCCAAGTTGTCTACATGTTTTCGACGTCTTGATTGGTCCTCTGGGTTTGCCATCTTACGTTCAGGTCAATTTATTTTCAAGTCGTCTAGAAGTTTATAGAACTCCCTTCCATCGTCGGATTGCAGATAGAAATAAAATGGATTGATTGGGAAAAAAAATAGCGAATAAAACTCAATCTAGCCAATGCATTGCGACCTCTTTTGCTCGTTTTGTTTGGAGAAGTCTTAAAATCACAAACTTCGACAAATAATCCTGGTAAACTAAAATAAATTTATAGTTTCCATTAGATTGAGACTCAAAACCTACGAGATCTACTTAACATCTTGAATTCAGAAGTGGAATCTCCATGGGCTTAACCACAATGCCTTTCTTTCCGATATTTCGATTTTGCTGACAAGACCCACAAACACTCCAAAACAGCTTTATGTCATTCTATTGATGATTCAGTTCTTTTATCATGCGATCTCTAGCACGATGTGACATGTGTTTCATATAAAATATCAAAGCAATAAAATCAGGTTCTGGCGTATAATTAACTTTTCGACTCCTTGAACTTGAACAATATCACACTTTTTTCTGTACTGTTTTAGAACCTTTTACTTTTTACTCCACCTATTAAAGTTAATAATTTTTCACGGGTAACTGTTATCTTCGCTTATTTAATATCTCTTGCATTAAACCTTTCTCATTTACATTCCCATTCCAGTAGAATGTTTGTCCAAAATGTAAAACACAATCTAAATTCTACGTCTAAAAGCAACGGAATTCAAGGGTACACGTCGTTACAAAGCAGCGGTTCAAAGAACTTTCGAGTTCGATACTTTAATGATTCAGTAATCGTTATTCTAAAGAATACCTTATTAAATCGTACAATTCAATCATTTTATATACTTTACTGTTTAGTTATTTTATGAAATACCTAGTAATTCGATAAAAAACGGATTTCATACTTAAACGGTAACATATATACTAAACAATTCATGACAGCGGTGGGATGGGCATTTGAGTTAATAGGTGCCCAAATCCTTGGACTGATTTTTACCACGGAAAGAGAATTTCAAAGTCCCAACCCAGCTAGGAATGATCATTAATTCCTTCTTTCAACTTTTCTTTGTTGTCTACCAGCAGAAACGGTCTGTGCTCCACCTGTGTTTCTGTTTGTTTTCTACTAGTGAGACCACGACAGCCCCAGTGGCGTAAGGGAGTCTAGGGGGCCCAAATCTTAACTGACGCTAAGTACATATTTGGGCTTGGGGCCCAAAACTTGAGTTTACGGGGGGGGGGGCTCTAATGTCCTCTATTACGCCACTAGACGGACCCGAGTCTTTCGTCAACCAACAGAAAGGTGAGTCTTTTCTTTGAGATTATTCTCGGGGCAGCAATAGATTATTATTTTGGTGTGTAGAATATTGTAGAAATTTAATAGGGGTACAAGCTAGGTTAGCAAGCACTAGGCGAAGAGACTAGCAAGATTTTGGGGTTTTTTGTCAGAGGCGGATTAAGGTAGTTGGAGACCCCTGGCGGTAAAAGATTTGAGGCCCTTAAGCTCAAGAATTGAAAAACTAAAACACTAAAAAGATTCGTTGATCTTAAAAACTCAAAATAAAATGCATTTCTAACAAAAAAAAAACTCAACGGCTAAAGAAAAATTTTAACTTTATTTAAAAAATTAAAAACCTTGCTAAGGCTTACAGTTTTGCTGTACAACTTTGCTTCTTGATTTCTCTTTGGACAATTCATCAATTATTTTGGCCCTAACTATTTTGTCCAAAACATCTTGTCCTATATATTATATTGCCATGTTGTTTGATTTGTCTTCTCCACCATGGTACTTCTTAAATAATTTTTAAGGCACTTTAAAACTGAAATAGATTTCTCACCTGATATCAGTATTGCTAAAAAAATCTTTTCAAAAGTATCTCTACATTAGGATTTCTCATGCAACTCAATAAATTTCTAGTGGGGTCTTCGTTTTCTTTTAAAAATAATAAAAACTGCTTCCCGACCCTTCGATCGCTTGGTGAAGTTTAGCACACCGATAAAAATAACTATCAAGCAATGCTATCAACAGAGAGAGAATCGTTATCCTAAGCACCGAACTGCATGGGATCCGATGGAACGCGTCAATTGGACTCGAAACTTCCGATAGTAACTTCGCAAATCTTCCTTTTACAGCAACTTAACTTCTTAACTCTCTTTGCTATTTAAATAACCCTCAAATTCATTAAGTCATGCCACGGGAAGCAATTTTTTATAAACGTCAAATAGTCCACAGATAATTAATAAGAGGCTTATCACTAGTGATGCCATTCAAAATGAAAAGATCGTCTTTGTAAGCTTCCTTTACTTTTTGTGTAGCTTTCTTCTTAATTTCAAGTAATAATTCCTCCTCACTGCAAAGTGTTTTATAACAGTTTCATAAATCTCAGCTCTTCGGGATAGCTCTGTTCTTGCACTATCGCATATGACATAAAATGAATTCATTATGAAAGTTTCCCTTCTTTCAAAAAGTCGTAACCGACTTCTTTACTGGTACAGAAAATAATTTTTCTCTTTTGCTGCCTGCGAGTTTGTCCAGCTTAAGCTGCAAACGAGAGCCCTGATAAATAACTTGCTCCTTAATCCATTTTTCCAGGTTCATCTATGAAATTTTGGATACAACTTTCTACAGATTTTAGTAGATTAGATCCTTTTAATAATTCATTTCACAACTTATCGCTATGATTTGCTAGAAGTATATTTATTGAGAGTATATTCCAAATCATGGTCATTAGGGAAGTTTCGTGTTTGTCCATCTGTTTCAAAAGGGAAGTTGGCCTCCAGTATTGTGGTCTTTTTTCCCTCATTCGTACTACAGATGTGAACCAGGGCAGCTCTTATTAATATTTATTCTGCTTTGAAGGCCTAAATTCAACTAGCCTGAAATAGTTTGCTTTGAACTAAACATATCACATCACTTGATTTTATTTCATTTATCTTCATTAGTATTTAGCCAATCGGGCTCCGGATTATTGCCCCGTTAACACTTCTTAGAACGGCACCCTATAGGTGGAATACCAACGTAATTTTGGCACCCAGTTTTCTTTCAAAAAGGAAACTGGGCGCATCGTCAGAGAACTGTGAGCTCAGACGATACGAAATGGTGTTAGGAATTTTATTTCACCGAGAGCACCAACAGTCCACACCACTATAACACCAAACACCAAACAGTCACTATAGGAATCTTTAACATGCCAAATAATCATACGACATGGATGCTGTCGATTTTCCGCATCATGAAAATCCACCAAATCCAAATTGGGGTCGAACCCTCAAACTTGGGCGTAGAAGGCCAAAGGCAAAACAACTACGCCACCTGTCGCAAAAATCAGTGAATATTGCCTTTGCTACGTCAAATAAAAGTTTTATAATTCTTATAATAAGGAATACGGAAAATTTTACTTATCCTTTTGCATAGAACGTCGATTCAGGTCCGGGTTCATGAGATGATGTAAACAAAGTCTTTCAAAGAAAATAGATATCCAAGAAGATTAGCCTGTATTTTTTAAATTGATGATTTAATACGACAACTACACGAATAGTTAATTAATAAAAGTTAGATTTCATACTACATACAGTCTAAAATTTCTACACAGCATTTCGATACATCTTTTCTACCAAAAAAAACAAAAAAAGCATAGTTCTCAGACGCATGCGTGTTCAGTTATTGGCGGTGAATGAGTGTTGCAAGACACAACATTCTCCACCTTTGAGTTTCTCGAACAACTCCAACTCGTTGTTTCCATAGTAGTCCATGTCCGGATGGTAAGTTCTTGGGGATATTCAGTTCTACAGTCAACTCCAAGGGTCGATCTATGGGACGAAGAAATTCATCGTTCTTCATAGTAAGACGTCCATCTTTAGCGCGCGCGAGCAAAAGGCTAGTCTATTCTCTTAAGGATATCACCAACTTGAACTTGACTTTTTATGTTTGGATGATTGCTTTAAGGTATCCAACTACGTTCGGAACATTGATTTTAAAAAGGGGCATAAATGGATAATTTTTAAGATATTTAGTGTCACTTAGATTAGAATACATGTATAAAATAGTTTTAAGGACATTTTGACAAAAAAAAAGTTATTTAAATACAATGTTTCGGCTAAAAATTAACTTAGAATAACCTTTTTCAAAATGTTCTCCTTTCGTGAAAAATGCTTCTATTATAATAATATTCTGCCTGTATATAGCCCAGACCTCTGTACAGAGGCTCAACTATGATTTGTGAAAAAAAATCACATTATTTTCAGAATTACAACCATTTGAAATAATTATCGGCGTTTTTTTCTTAAAATGTCTCCCCTCTGTTATCGTTAAACATGGATAAACCCACTTCTAAGTCATATATTTCAAAAATTCTAGTTGAGCCTCTGTACAGAGATATGAACTATATACAGGCAAAATATTATTATAATGGAAGCATTTTTCACAAAAGGAGAATATTTTGAAGAAAGGTTATTTTAAGTTAATTTTTAGCCGAAATATTGTACTTAAATAATTTTTTATTGTAATACTATTCTTAAAACAGTTTTATATACATTTTCTAATCTAAGTGACACTAAATATCATAAATAATATCCATTTATACTCTTTTGCAAAATTACGGTTCCGAACGTAGTCGGATACCTTAAATATCCCAAATATTCTGTTCGAAATCTTTTTTCTAAATCGTTTCTAATCCTTTGTCGATATTTATATCTCTTGTTAAAAGGAATCGAATCTAAATCATTTAAATCAGGAGTTCCGGATTCTTTTGTATTTCATGGATGGAGGCGGTTACGTCAAATCATCAGTTTCTTCTGAAACGTATGTCAAAGGCCGGTTGTTGAGGATATTTTCTACGTCCCAGATAACTGTATTTATTTCTTCTAACAAGGAGAGGGCACGACTAAGGAAATTCATTTCGGGTCGAGACTTGGTATAATAGTAGTACTCCTTTAGGGTGTTCAATCCTTAATGTAATTCCGTCGAATGGCCAGTCAATTCGAAGAAAAAAGCCTTCGAAATTCATGCTTAGCTTTTATACAATTAAGTTTCAATTTTCTCCACCAACGTAGCTGTTTGCCCAGGAAATAGCGGTAAGCTTGTTCATTTAAACTTTAAGGATAGAACGGATATACTATTAAGATAGGAATTAATCTATAAAGATAGATTTAGTGGTTAATTGCGTTATTTATCAGTAATACGTTTTGCGTCGTTTCACTCTTCATGATTATCCTCCTAGACTAGTATTGTTTTGTTGTATTGTATATAAATTAAGATCATAATAAACTATTTTTATTATGGCAGAATTTAGTGTTCCTCTCTTTCGTTCCCTCAGACACAGTGGAGAGAGGGTATCACCATCGTTGGGGATATCACAATGTGAATTGATTAAGGAAGGGTGTTTCAGAGACGCGATAGATTGACCTGGAAAAAGGGACCGTAGCACGACTTATCGTGTCAATTGAGTAAAACTCTATCCTAGGAGGCCGACATTAGTAGATGGGGTCATAGAAGATGGTAAAAAAATAGAGATGCCGAAATTCCGTATCAGGTAAAGCAGGGTGAGAAATTTGACTATCAGGATATTTTAAGGGAAAGTCAACTGCACCTTAAATTACCTCCTGACCAAACTGACGAATTAAGGGTTATCACTAAAAATAAGGAAGGGTCTCCACCAGATCCCGGGAAGATTCATTTAAAGAAGAGGGATATTAATTTAATTACAGAAAAGCAATTTTTTTTTTTTAAAAAAAACTAAACCTTGTCGTACGTCCCTGAGGCTAGTTAATAATTTAAGAAAGAAAATTAAGTCCTCGTTCCACAGACTACCATTTAGAATCCAGTGTAAGATTAGCATTTAGAACCGAAATGGTGAACAGAAAATGTAGACTATAACTGCGAGAACTAATTTTAGATGAAAATTATTTGTTTTTTAATGTGTTTTTAATTTTTTGATAAAAAGTTAAAAACTGAATGAATGATTTGATATTATATTTGTGAAAATTATTTTTATGTTTGTATCTTACATTTTGCTTTAAAAGAGGTTTTAAAATACCATAAAATCCGGCGTATAACGCGCACTTATAACGCAAAAAATAATATCGAAATTTACAGGTGTGTGTTATACACCGGGTTTAAAAATGATGCTTTAAAAATAAAAAAGTGATAAACATAAAGAAAATTAGATTTCTACATTTTTCTAAATACTGTTTACTTTAAAGAAATGACATACCTTATGAACCTCAAGATTGATAATTCTAGACGTATACTGTTTTTCAAAAGCCTTCTGGGATTTTCCCTAGAACAAATGACTTAAAAATATAAGAGCAGTGCATACGAACATTTCAGGCTTCTTCGTCAAAAGGGGAGGGGGGGGGCGGTGGATATACATCAAAATTAAAATTCCGCAACTATAATTTAATAAATATTGTATATATTTTTTAGCCCACCCCACCTAGGCCATTGTGTGGAGCGCAACACCTTGAAAAAATTAGAAGTAGCCCGCGTACCCTGGTAAAGTCTGTCCATACCTGATTTATAGCATCTTCAGTCGTGCTAAATGAAGATTCTTGTTAGCAAGCAATCTTAAATAAAAGTAAAGACATTGGGTTTGCAATGATTTCGTTGTAAAAGAATATAGTATTTTTCTTCCAAAAACAAATTGTTAGTATCACAATAGTCTTCTTACAAAGATTTTTCAAACATAATGGCGATGAAAAAGTTTGTAATTTTGAGTTGCCTCTTATTTATGAAGTAAAAGAAAAAAAGTTTTTGTTCTCAAAATTTACATGTATTATTTCTATCACAGTCCATTTCACACACATTGATATACTTCGAAATATTTCCGAATCCATCTATAAATTAGTTTCACTTATCAAGAGTCTATAAGAATTCAAACATCATGTTGAGATGAAGTTGTTACGAGTTCTCAAGCGCGTATCCCTTTACTAACTTTATGATGCTTTATGAAGGAACCGTCATGTATATAAATAAACAGTGACAGAATAGGCAAAATCCACGGTTCTGAAGCGATTAAGAAACGACTCACTTCAGAGATTCCAGAGTGAAGATATTAGTGAAGCCTAGACAAGATGTAGTTAGAGAAACGCGCGACGCGATTATTTATTCGAGTCCAATACTGCTCTGTCTGTTGATCATCATTCGGTGTCTAAAAAGGAAATTTATTAAGTAAAACGTTTCTGATGAAGCTACCGTGAAACTCTAAACGATCTTTCTGTGAATGAATTCATTAAAATTCATTTTTTTAAAAAATATATTTCTTTAGTTTTTATGCCCTCATTGATTTACAACACAAAGGCAATAAACGCTTAATTTGCGGCTCTCTAACATGAATTTGTTTAACCCTCCAACATCATTCCAGAGATGCTTTTTCTGCCTTCAAGCAAGATTCCCAAAAGCGGCCTTCTTAAAAATACGGCTCAACCGCTTTTGAGAACGCCACCTGATGGCAAAAAAATACGTGCGGTGCATTTTCGAAGCATCTCCAGAATGGCGTGCTTAGAGGGTTAAGTGATTCGAATTCAACTTCCCCTACAGAACGGAATTTTGTTTATTGGCTGTACACGAGATGCGCTCACGGAATTTCAACAACAAAATAAATAAATAAAATAAATTAGTTCCCACCAGAGGATGCCTTTTTGGGAAAAACAAGAAATTTAACATAATAAACTAGCCAACAGAAACAATATTAACAATCCAGAACAAGAATGATGAGGAAAAAAAATGCAAAACCGGGAAAAGTTGTAGAAGAAAAATGTCGAGCTTGCCGTTTGGATTGTGTTAAATGATACATAAACATTTTATGTCTAGTTCCTGCTCACCCAGTCATCGAACCACGTTAGGTAAAGGTAAGGGAGAAACAATAACAGTTTAGTTTGCAGAAACAAGAACAGATTAGGACGAAATTGCACAAGAAGAGCAGTTGTTAATCGTGTCCAGGACGATGTAGGGAAAGGTGCTCCACGTGCCCATCCTGCAAAATTTCAAGTCGATGGACAGTGTGTTCAACAGCAGGTCGTACCAGATAGTTGTGAGACTTCTTACAAGAAGCATTATGGAGTTGTTTAAATCATTCAACGTCGCAACACCTCCACGACATGCTGGACTTTTTAAATAGATTCATAAACAGAAATATCATGGAGTTAAATCCGGCGAACGTGGTGGTCATGGATTAGGAAAGGAGTGACTAATAGCACGTTCCTCTGTTCACGGACCCATGGATATGGGGAGGCGCACCGTCCTGCTTGAAAATGGTCGATATAAGGACCTACCTTTGCTGTAGTTGCGGCACAACAAACGTACTGTAGCGGTATCGTCATAAGTCAGTAACAGCCTTCAGACAGAGGTGATCACTTTTGACTAGTGGTCATGTTACGCGATTACGGATCCCGGCGTCGCGGATTCTGTAACACTACATATTCCGTCGTTTAGTGTGTTCAATTTCAGGTTTTTCCCGACATCTTGAAACTAAAATGTTTGTTTTGAAATTCCATGAGTGCATCTTGTGTATTGCCAATATACAAAACTTGGTTGTATTCTGTTCACCCGTTTGTGCCGTTTACAAAGGAAGTTTAATTATAACCACCCGGTATACATTAATGCTACGTTTCTTAAATTTTCGTATCCGCTTAAATTTTTGATTAAACAACAAAATAATTAAACGTAAATAATAACAACATAATAATAATAATAATAAACAACAAACATAATAATAATAATAATCAAACATAATAATAATAACTAATGTTTTAAACACAACTCGAACTATTTTCTCAAACTCTGATTACATGTGCAATTACTAACATGAGGAGAGTTTTTTTTTTCTTTTCTTTTAAGACGAACACTGAAATAATTAATAAACGGTGAATGAAAAATAATTTAAACATTTTAATGAAACACCTCCTTCACAATTAGAACACACCGTACAATTTATAAAAATTCATTTATATTATAATTTATTATTAATATTATTATTTATAAATTATAATTTTCAGCAGAAACTTTGGATTTAACAAAGATCCAACCCTAAAACATAACACAGAGGCAAGACTAAAAGTGAACGCGTTGTGTTTTTTAGTTCTAAAATGACATCTCAAGTAATTGAAACCAATTCAAAAAGAACATAGAAAAAGTGGATTCGGGCATTAACTGTTGGTTTGTTAACGTCGCCCTCTGAAATGACATGAGGGCTTTAAATGATAGACGTCGGAGTTAGGATCAAAAGACGAGGATGACACCTGACTTTTGAATACCACACTCAAGGGAGAGAAATTTAATGTATATGGCATCAAGATTTCACAAAAATAATACCACTATCGAGTTAAGATCACTCGTGGCATGGATGAATAGGGATCGTAATAGTTAGGAGATCAAAAACAAATTGAATGGATGTTTGTTCATAAATTACTCTACTTATACAAACAAACAAGAAAAAAAATCAATCATTACAAATATCTTCCTGATCCACCTCTTGACTCTTCAAATTATAATATATTCCATTATTTTTGGATCCATTGAGAAATCTGTTTGGATTGAGTTGGGATCAGGACATTTTGCGTATCGTATTTCATATGGCTTGCTTATTTGATTTATCTGTCAAAACAGAACCATTTTTAATAAAAAAGGTACACCCAATTGTTTTTGTACACGGTTTGGAAATAACACGGTACACGAATTAAGTCATTTTTTTTACACGATTTTTTTGTTCTAGCATGAATTCCCAATTTATTACGCGGTTTATGATCCCAAAGAAGTCTTTAATGTGAAGAATTCGAACATCAAGTTGAGCTATTAACAGTTGATTTCATTTTCGAAGGCTTGAAATTTGCTACAGGGAAGGAGCAATATTTTCTTCCCTGTTCTTCAGAGTACAACAGACATAGTACAACAAAACAATTAATAAAGGACAAAATTCTTCATTGGAATCCAAACCTACAGTTCGTAATAAATATGCACAATTGTTATCAAGTACCGATGAATAGTTGTTAGTTAGTTGTTAGATTCTCCTAATTTCAATTCCAATTTTTACGTCGTTTATAGATTGAATTTTCACTGGACACTAATCGAAAACTTTTTTTGTAATAAAAATGAATCGTTTATGTTTTATAAATATATAACATGGATTTTATTATTACTTTTTTGCATTGTTTTTTGGGAAAATATTTAGAGATTTTTCAACTCGCACAATATTTTAAAGTTGTGGAACATATCCCCAAATTTATCGTCAGTCGCATGTATTTTTTACATGATTTTTTTCTAAAGAACGTAAAAAAAGAGTTGGGTGTACTTGATTTCCTTTTGGCTCTCTTTTATGAAGGAAACATTTCAAGATAAAAAAATATATGACCGCTATTCCCTCAGTAATGTGTCACTAACCATGATTATTTTTTATCCGCCGGTGACCTTCAAAAAAACTTGTTTTCCACTCAGCTGAAATGTCACTCGGTCATAGCAGTTTTCCATTCGACGGCAATTGTTTACTAAACTGTAAGAAGTAAAAGCCCAATGGCGTAGCTACCACCTTATCAATGATACGGGGCCCCCAAAATATATGAGGAAAAATTGTTGATATATTAAGGGGCCCAAAAAAAGGGTGTGCAAGACCAGTACTGAGGACTTAATTCTTCGGAGATTCTTTTCAGTCAAGCACTTAAAAGAAAATAAAAGGAACAAATTGAGACGATGTGTTTGCATGTTTGGGAACAATCTATTATGAACATGACAAAACAAAATATCACTCAAAATTACTAGGTATGAACCGGAAACAACCTAATTTTGTTAGCATCTTCAAAAACTAATAAATGACTTGGTAAAAAAAACTAAAAATTCAAAAGCCCCATAGAAGCAAGTATTCACTGTTTAATGATTATTTAAAATTAAATGCTTTAGTTACTCATTTTTCTTTTATATCTAACCTAACCTATAACCTAAATGATTGAAACTGTAAAAAGTTAACAAACAATAATTCCTAATTTTGTACTTTGTCTTATGTATTAAATTATTTTTAAATTTCTCTACTTGGACGCATAAAAAATGTGCTAGTTGCGTTAATATCCCATAATAAGCCTATAAATAAAATTTTTTCACATTTTTATCAGATAGTGGCACTGTTCCCAGAAAGGTTGGTACACCCTCTTTTAAGTAGGGAGGCCTACATTAGAAAAGGGGGGGAAATATTTTTTAAATGGGTCTTTCTATCTGGCAAGAATTTAAGACGAAAAAAAAAATAATAATAATAATACATTTTTCTAACTAATTTGAACAGCATATTTTCCATTTGAACGCGCTCTTAGTATTGAAAGAGCTTTTGAAAAGAACATGAAATTCGGGCAAGTGGAATAAAAAACTCACTTCCTACTCATTCCAATCAAAAGTCTGCGCATGCGCTTCAGTCACGTAGGGCAATGACAACGCTCCATGACCTATGACAGGTCGCTTTGCATGCAGTCTTGGGAAGGAGTTGGTCACTCTTCCGGAAATACTGAACGAAAAACTTCTGGAATCCCTTTCGAAAACTCCAGAACAATTCTGAATCTTATTAAAAGAAATAGTTTCTCTCCTCTAGAGGCCGATACTTTAG
Organism: Trichonephila inaurata madagascariensis; assembly: GCA_019973955.1. Taxonomy (NCBI): domain Eukaryota; kingdom Metazoa; phylum Arthropoda; class Arachnida; order Araneae; family Nephilidae; genus Trichonephila; species Trichonephila inaurata. The sequence goes on from BMAV01025413.1 coordinate 58,631, forward strand.
ATTTCTGTCTCAATGTATTAAAAAAAAAAATAATTACGTTTTCTAAAAAATGTTTCTTTTCTCTTTTTCCTGTAGAATTATCTAATGAAAAAATGTATCTGTATTTTTGTATACGTTTTACTGGCTCAAGACATTTACTTTTGCATTCAATTGTTTTCCATCCACAAGGTTAAATGAGAAAATATCCAAATGAGTTGTTGTCAAATTTGGTGGCCACACTTTTAAACTTAGACACACTTAAAAAGAAAAGAAAAAAAAAACCGTATTTGGATTGATAAAAAGTGTTGAAATCACTTTTCTATGCAAGAAGAAATTCCAGAATAAAGCAAGAGATTTTTTCCATGATAGGCATTTCAACATGTTTTTCAAGCAACAGGATTTTGAACCGTGATCAAGTCCTTTTTTACACATACATTAATATCAAGAAGAAACATAAAATACTATAAAATGCTGCGTATTTTATTACTATTAATATAGACACGTTAATCAAAATAAACATTCAAGCATATGTTGTTTAATAAACTCACGTTACAAGATGCCAATTTTTTAATTCAAAAATTTTCATTTTTAATTATACATTTAATAAAATAGATAAAAAATAATTTTCCTAGTATTTCTATTTAAAAAAATTGCTATTCTACATTTTGATTATTTTATTTCAATTTATTAAATTTTATACTAAAGGCTTATTTATCGAAAATGATTTTCTTTAGGTGATAGAACCCAATCCCTATTCTTTAAATATTGAGACGTCGCACTAGAAAGGAATGGACCTCGTCAGTTGAAATCAAGAGGAAAGTATATATAGGAGTACCTCCAAATTACCACACCCCGCCAATGGGATTTATCGTGCCTCCTCTACAAGGCCGGTCATCAGTATCGAACCCACAATTTGGTGACCCTAACCACTAGGCTAAGTGCTTTAAATATTGAGCAAAAAATATAGAAATGTTTAGAAATGATTTTTAAATGAATGTCCTTTTTTCTCTATGACCGCCCTCCACTTTTCCAAGGAAGTGTCGGATTTCATTTTCTCCAACCCATTCCGTTTGGAGCATTTCATCCCCCCAAAAAAATTAATTAAAAAATTTTATAAATTTAATTTTTATAATACTTTCCAAATTTAACATTATTTATACCATATGTACACTCATGTTCAAAATTAAGGTCACAAACATGTTTTTCGTCATAATTTTGAATTGCCCTAAAGAAGAATTTTTAGAATTTATATTTTATGTATTTTGAAGAATGGGTAGCACAATATCAACATTCAATTTAGGAAAAGATGTTGTTTAGCGTTAGTTTTTGCACAATTACTGGATTCAGACCGTTTAAGCGTATGAGATTTTTTCCTGCAGTTTTGTAAATATTGCATTAAAACAAACAAGTTAGCCTGTGAAGATGACTTTTCATTATTGTGTTTACATCATTTCTTGAGATGGAGCAAGCTTGAAGTCTCCAGCGGAGGCTACAAGTGGCTGTGGAATTCATTTCAAACAATGTCTGCACAGGATCGTTACTTGACGACTCCTCAGCTTACTCGTGCTGTGTCTGGAAGAACTTCCAGAGATTAGGTCCTTTGACTACATCCAGCATTAAAAACCGGACACTACAAGAATGGTTATTTTCAGTGATGTACCAGACAAAGGGATTCTCGTCCATCTGGAGCTCGCTTGTGGAACGGAATTGTATTCAGGAGGTGAAATTTGAAACTCCCTTCCCTCTGAACAGAGTTCAGTTATTCCCGATATTGGTGTCGTAGACCAGGCAGCAACTACCTCCTACACGTCAAGTAAATGAGAGAGGGATGACAAAATTAAAAAAAAATTCATAACAGACATGAGCAACTTCTCTGCTCAAAATAAAAAGAAACTATTTGATATACGCACGTAATGCGTATGAATGAAGGTTGAATGAATGATGACACTTAGAAAATGGTACACGCATGATTTTCTTGCGGAATCACAAAAACCGCTCGAAAAAGCGCCCACCAGCAAAGATGCGCACCGCCAGCGGAGGAAATGTCGAATATTAGCAAATACCCCGGGCATCTCCCAGATTTCGCCTGCTACGACGGCAATTCTCGCAACCAGGGCCTCGTCGGAGTCGACGGAGCTTGCGTAAACAAGACTCTTCACATGGCCCCAGAGGAAGAAGTCTAGGCAGGAGAGGTCAGGAGAGCGTGCCGGCCAATTTACCGGACCACTCCGCCCAATCCTTCGACCTGGATATGCTGTATCCAATGCACTTCACACATCTGCGCTGAAATGTGCAGGCGCTCCGTCATGTTGGAACCACATACGAGCCTTTATGTTGGCTGGAACACTTTACAGTAGAACTTTACATCCTTACATACAATTAGCACCATACAGTTAAATCCTTGTGTACTACACTTTGCATGCAAATCGGGTATTTTGCGGGGAGAAATTGCTCATGTCTGTTATAAATAACTTTTTTTATTTAATTTTGTCATCCCTCTCTCGTTTATTTTACGTTTAGCGGGTAGTAGCTACTGCCTAGTCTACGACCGAGCATTGAAGATCGTGAATAACTGAACTGTGTCCAGGGAAGGAGGTGAGTTCAAATTTCACCTCCTGAACACAGTTGAGTTTGCGCTACTTAACCATCCCCAACGATTCAAATTTTGAGCTCAAAATTTAAGTTTAAGTCTAAGCTTTTGAAAGCATTAAAAGTGATACAAAGAATAACAGTAAAAAATAGTTGTTCATTACTCCAAAGTCTAAAGTGCCCTCTATCGACATTTTTTTTAGATTTATCTTTAAAATTTATTTTTCAAGAAAATACTGACAAAAAGAATATTTTTCGCGAAAACCTATCGACCTATTTTTCCGTTTTTTAAAATCATTTGAAATTTCGGACCCTAAACTTTAACCCTTTATCTACCGCATTATGATTTACTGCAGTTTTTTTCATGCAATATATATATATATTTGAATACTTGCATTGAAAATTAAGGGATATACATAGAAAACCAGCCACGATCTGATACCTTGACCACTAGGCTACGTGGCCACGCACTTTTATGGAAATCATAGCCTTTGTAACGTAAGATAAAATTTATCGATTCACATGCATCAGTTCCAACACGCACTGCACTTGTTGAGGGCTCTGTAGTTGACGGCACATGGTGGTTCACAAAGAAGAATTAGAAGAGTCGCAATAGCATTCCCATCCCTTAATACTCGGCATTAAGAGAGTATTTTGCAATGTTTTTTTCCATGTTCGATATTCTCTCATGTACTCTGATCAAGATTTGGCAGAAGCACTTGATGAATTTGCATTTTTTTTTTTTTTTTTTTTTTTTTTTTTTTTTTTTTTTTTTTTT
>BMAV01025413.1:70886-146965 GCA_019973955.1 Trichonephila inaurata madagascariensis
ATTTTTACAGTAAAATATTAAATAATCACATTTTAAATAATAATGCATTTCAAAAATCAATTCATAGTAATAGAGAAGATGATAACCGTCTTTTAGTTTTGAACAAAAGACTCAATATTCATCTAAATAATATTAAATATCCACGCATTTTTTTAACACCAAAATTTCATAAAAGCCCTATAAAATTTCGTAGTATCACTAATGGGTACAATACATATATCACGAGGTCTGGTAAGATCTTACAGTCTCTTCTTCAAAATTTAATTGATAATTTACAAAACACGGCAATAATTAAAAATAGCTTAGAAATTGCCAGAGTTACTAAAGATGTGTTAATTTTTTCCATGCATGGCTTTGACTTCGAGGACCTTTTTAATTCTATTGATATTGATGATATGATTCGGGTTCTACAGTTAATTTATGATAAATATGAGCTATATACTTCAATGAAAAAAGAGAAATTTGATATTCTTGTTAACCTCGTATTAAAAGAGAATTTCATTGCATTTAATAAGAATCTTTATAAACAGATCAAAGGATTACCTCAGGGTGGTCCAGCTAGTAATTGTTTAGCGAACCTGTATTTACATTTTTTTGAAATTGACCATATTGTTAATGATTCTTACTTGATTTATCGTTATATAGATGATTTAATAATTTTTGGTAAAAATAATGAATATAAACCAAATATTACATTCTACCCTGACTATCTCAACCTCCTTAAAACAAACTTTAACTCTAATATGGTAGAATTCTTGGATTTAGATTTGCATCTAATTAACAATAATGTAGTCAGTAACATTTTTGACAAAAGAGATTCTTTTAAGTTCCATATAATTAAAATTCCTGTATGGAACAGTAACTTGCATTTATCAATTTACAGAAATGTTATTTTGAATTTTTTATTTAGAAATGATAACTTAACTACCCACAAAATCGATAAATTTAATAATATCAAAAAATTTTTTAAATGTTGTTTAGATCATGAATACCCTTTTAACTTCTTAAGAATTTATATTCATCACAAATATATTAGTCGTCTTGCTACTTCTGATTCCAAATCCACCACACAACAATAGGATTTCAAAGTCAGCATGTTAGTGGTCTTGCTGTGAAGATTATATCATAAAACTCATATCACAGTTTACATCTTTTCCACACACATCTTAAACATCTTACACATTTTTGACAACCAACCAAATTAGAACCTATCAAATTTACATTTTTGACAATCAAACAATCAACCAATTCAAAGCCTACCAAAATTGATTGTCATCTATCTCGATATCTATCTATGCTAGTTAGTGTAAAAGGTAGTTCAAAAGATATGTTCAAAGATACCCAAGACTCTTGATTCTCTTGGAAAGGGATCTGTAAGTAGGAAGATTTCGTTTAATTATTTTTTTTTTTTTTTCCCTTCTTTAAGAAATTGGGGAGAATTTGTTTCAGAATATTAATCAGTGGTTTTATCATACTCTCTGTGAGTTTTTGTATACTTTGAATTTTTATTTATTTTTTATATACTTTGAATTTTTTTTATATACTTTAAATTTTTGTTTATTTTATTTGGTTTTCCTACCGAGTTGCAAAAGGGGAAGGTTGGCGCCTTAAAACTAGTCTAACCCACTTATTCGGTCCTAAGTCCGAAATTGCATTCTGACTCGCTAGGTTCTTTTTTATAGTTCCTTTTTAGTATTTTTTCGATCTTCATGTTTTGCTTTTATATTCTTATTACGTTATTTCTTGTTATGTTCATTATCTATTATTTCTGGTTTTTGAAATATTATACAAATTTATTTTATATATATATATATATATATATATATATATATATCGTTACAGAAAGAAAAACATGTCCAAAAATCCCCATACACACACACTTGGCATGGTGGGAAGAATTCATTCTACGTTTAGACGTGAACGAGGATAGACCTGTCCGAGTATGTTCTTAAAAATAAATACCATTAAAGCCCAGTATTTGTCGTTGTTGTCCTATATTTGTTTTCTGTTTAAGACATTTTAGAGAACGTACGCTCCGCTTCACAACTAATAACAGGGAGCGTTAGAAAAATCTTTCAAATGGTAAACAAATTTATAAAAACGTCAACAAGTTTCTTTTCAAAACATATCACTACAAGTATATGCCTCTAGCCAAGGCCGGATCTACGCATGGGCTGCAGCCCAGGGCCCCCAGGCTCTAGGGGCCCTCGTTTCCCGTTGAAGATAACAAACAGAAAAAGATGCTTACAATCAAAATAGTAATAAAATACAAATCAAAAATAACATACCCAAAATACCATATCAAATTTATTTTTATTTTTAAGAGCAAGAGCAATTTACTTTTGTTCTACCGCCGAATACGCGGAATTTAATAATTAATAAACAGAGGCTCTAACATAGAGTGGCGCCGACGAGCATCGAGCATTTATACAACCTCTGACAGTAAAGTTCGATGAATGAAAGTACGGCCGATCTGGCAACACTGGCGCAACAAAACGCTGCACATGCGTAGTGGCAGGTGTGGCCTAAATTGCTAAGTAATAATTTTATGGATTATATCCTTTCACATATGAAATGACTTGTTTTCAAAATAAAGATCCAAACAATATATATTCTGTTTCGGTAAGAGAATACAAAGAACAAAAGAGATCATTTTCGAATAATCATTTCATTAAAAAACTTAAAAATAGCCAAGTGCTGGAAAGACCTTGGCTATGTTATTCAACTAGTTTTGGTAGTATTTTTTGTTTGACCTGCAAACTTTTTTCTAAAACAAATTCTCAATACACAACCGGCCTTTCTGATTGGAAACGTGTAACAACCTGTTTAGAAAATCATGAAAATTCTATTGAACATAAAAATTCAATGTGTTAGTTTGGTTGACACTAAAAGAAAATAAGTCTGTTTTAGATAAACAGTTAGAGCAGCAACTGAGAAAAGATACAGAATACAAACATGTTATTGTGGTAATAAAGTATTTGGCTCTAAGAGATTTAGCATTTAGAGGTACCAATGAAGTTTTTGTTTCTCCTCCTAATGGTAATTTTATTGGTACCATTCATTCGTGAACATATTGAATTACGACCCCAATCGTTATTATCAAAAGCACTAGATGAGCAAATAATTGAGATCATTAAAACAATTACAAATAACGATGACACAAAGCGCTATTCAATTGGGATGGATTCAACACCAAAAATGACAAACTTACTATTGTACTACGATATCGTTTTCGGGAAAAGATGTGTCTCATTAATTAATATTGAATTTTCTACAAGAATTTTCAGAAACAAATGGACCACTATTGGATAATTGTAGAGGACAGTCATTTGGTAACACTGCCAATATGTCTGGTCGGTACGTCGCAAGGAAATTACGAAAAAAAAAAATTAGGAATTTAACCAAATCCCTAAGGGATATTATCCATTCGCGGAACGTGTTAAAATAACATCACTTCAAGGTCATTTTCCCAATAGAAGAAAGCGATTTCATCAAATTCCTGAACTGTTTCAGAGAAATGATGAAATGAACAAGTCAGGATTCGAAAAGCTCTATTTTCGCTTGTTACCACTCTCTTTACCTAGGACCGACCATTTGAGAAGGGGAGGGGCGGTGGACGTTATGCACCGGGGCCCCGCGATTGAGGGGGCCTCAACATGATCAAGTATTAAAATAAAATACTCTTGTACATGAAATCTTGACAATATTTCTATCGTTGTCAGTATAACGAGAAGTACTATTTATAGTAAACATTATTATTATTATATATCTCTGAATTTAAGCAAAATTAAAAACTATAACTCTTGATGATGTAAATATTTAGTTTTTGTTATTTGATTCGCGGAACTCCCAAGAATCCTCACTTAAAATGCGCTTTTTATAGGTATATAAGTTAGAAGTGGAATTATGCATATTTTATATATAACGTATCAAAGTAGAGAATTTTTTTTATAAACAAGTAATATAAAAAAATAGTTTTTATAAGTCAATTATTACTTAGATCAACAACGAAAAATTTTATTTTAGCTACTTTTTATTAAATAGTTACAATTAATATAAATATGTATATACATAGGACAGAATCACAACATTAAGTGGTAATTAGTTTTTTTAATTATCATTAAATATCGTATTGTGTCCTTTTAATTTCAGTCCAGCTGAATGCTTTAACGCGTGAGAAAAAAAAACCTTTTCAAGTTTTGACACAAGTCGCCAAAATGGTCGCTAAGTCGCCAACGTGGCTGTATTTGTAATTCTTTAAATAATTAGTTTTAATCAATTAATTTTTATTAATTATAATTAAATTATTGTATTGTCATCCAAAATGATCCTGTATATAAAATTTCAGCTCAATTCAGCGCTTTAAAATGTATTTTATTAACGATTGAAAATTCCACCACAAGATAAATAAATAAATATACAAATATATAAATAAATAAATATATAGACAGTGCGAGCTAATAGTAGGAATTGAAAAAAACAAACGCAGGTTATTATTTCAATTAATAGTAACTCTGAAAATAATTTGAATGTTTCAAAAATCCTAGTTCAGACTCTATTGAGAAGTCCTAACTATATAAATATAGGAAAAATATTACATAGAAGTATTTTCTTTAAAAGAAAAATGTTTTAAAAATGTCATTTTTCTTAACACTTTTTTACCAAAAAATTGTATTTAAATAGTTTTTTTAATGTAATAATAATCTTAAAACAATTTATATGTATATTCTAATTCAAGTGACACTAAATGTAAAAAAAAACACCACCTTTGCAAAACTATTGTTCCAAATATAGACAGTAACCTAGAATTATTATTTCAAAGAGAATTGTAGATGTGATTTTATTTTTAGCATTCCACTTCGTAGAACCTATGAAATAATAAAAGCACTCATCCTAATGGAAATTTCGATTAGAATTTGAAGTAAATACGACTCTGCTATTGGATCATGTAAAGAGAATAAAAACATTTTGCACAAGTATCAATTATTTTCACATTAGGAAATGAAGTCTTTACCGAAATTAAAGAAAGCACGTATCCAAATGGGATATTTCCCATAAGGAACAAACTTCAGTCATTAGATTTATTGATTGAAGTAATTCATGTGACTGGAGCAAAAAAGAGAGTCGCACTAGAATGCAACATGAGGGCTAATAGCAAAGGACCTTGTAATTTTGAACCTCAGTCGAGTGACGAGGACGACACCTCCCTTTCCTAACTACATCAAAGAAAGGATATTGAACCTCGACAGATTTAGCGTGCATCTTCAATCGCAACAGGATTCCAACTCACGACCCTCTGGCCACGAAATCGTGACCATCCCCACTAGGTTATCGCAGTCACTAACAAAAAATACTGTTGTTGTTGTTTCTTATGCCACCTGATAGCAAAAATACTGAAAAAGCGAGTTAGATATTATGAATTGTAGATGGCAGGCAAACGACCAAATATAGTAGCAACATGAAAGGTGTGTAAAATCTAGAATAATTGCTTTAAATCTCATGCAATTTATGTGCCTTGCCTAGCATTCTCTTTTAATTTTTTAGTTTTTTGAAGCCGCTTCTAGTAGTACGTACTGTTAATATTTTGAAAGGATGTTCCAATGTTCATGTTGCTTATTTTCTGCAATAAAAACCTTTAAGCATTACTCTTAAACCTTTATGCGACACTCATTGAGAAGTTAAAATAGATTCGGTTCAAACAATATGTTACGCGGTTGGAACAAAGTTGTAATATCCTAGAAGAATTTGTTGATGTCAATTATTATAGTGGGGGATCCACAAAACTAAAAGTCTATTGCAGGCATGTCAGATGTTAGGGGCCACATGTTTTCAATGAACAAAAAATTAATAAAATAAGGTTTTTAGAATAGTTATATTATGTATTAATGTTAAGCTCATACATAGTCCTTTTATTTTTAAAGTTATTTTTCTAAACTTCAAACTATAAATATTTCATATATACAGATAAAAAAAAATTTATAATCATTGCAGTTTAATATTACGCTTTAGAATATATTTTTCCCACAGAAAGTCATCCAAATTTGGCTGAACCTATTCAGCTGATTTTTGGTATTTTTCATAAAAAAGTTGTTGCAAGTGCTTCTAAACGATAACATTTTAGGAAATCAGTCTACAGATAAATCTGGAATTTTTGCTTTATCAAGAAAATCGTGGCCGCGGTAGCCGCGTGGTATAGGTATCGGACCGTGGCTTGCCTTGTCACGAGTTCCAGCCCAGTACCACTAAAGACCCGCCGTGTAGGGCATCGATGCACGTTAAATCTGTCGAGAGCTGAAACCCGTTGGTGTGGTGTGGTAGAGGGGGTGCCAGCTCAGGTGTCGTCCACGTCACTTGACCATGGTTCAAAATGACGTGGCAGGTCGCCAAAAGCCCTCGTGTAGCTAAACAGTGTGACGTTAATAATCAATCAATCAATCATTATCAAGAAAATCACATTGGATTTCAATTAATTCCATTTGGAAGTTTTCATCAAGAATATCAACATTGATTGATAGGGGTGAAGTAAACAGACGAAATTGTAATTCTCAGCTCTTAAAATTAGAAAATCTTCCATTGAATTTCGTTTCAAACAATTTGATTTTGTGAGCATATTCTGTAAATGTTAATTTAAATTATTTTAGCAATAGATGTTGAATGTGTCAAAGTGAGGCTAATTTTCTTTTTCTATTTGTTTTCGCCAAAGTAATGATGTTTGTTAGAAAGAATTCATATAATCAAATAAACAACATGATTTTTTTTTACCTTGAAGCTTAAGATTAATGACTTGAAATATAAAATGAGAAAGTCAGGTCCCTTATCCATTGTCCATCTTTTAATTCAGCCATTAACAAATTTTTGTTTCCAAAAAAACTATGATTTCATACAACGATTTGAAGAATTGTTTTATGACTCCAAAGCTATCCAACTTCTATAGAATATTATAATCAGTTTATTAATATTTTATGTCTTCCAGAAATGAAGCAAATTGACAGTGATTAAGTCTACGCGCTGGGATGTAATTTAAATTTTGTAGACTATTTTTAAAACATTGGAGCACATAAATAATACAATGAAAGGCTCAAAATTATTATTACCATGATGTTCACATACTTCTTTTAATCTTGCTACAACTGCTTTAGTAATTCCAAACATGGTAGGGGCACCATCAGTTGCGACTTTTCCCATGGTAACTTCTTCCAAACATTCATCAAAAGTAGCATTTCCAGTAGTTAGGTAGGATTTCAAAAGTTCTTCATTCATTTTTAAATTAACTTCGTAACCACGAATAAAAACGAATCCTAATATATATTATAAACGCGAAAGTTTGTGAGGATGTTTGGCCGTCTTTCACGCAAAAACAACTGAATGGATTTTAATGAAACTGTACAATAATACAGCTTATACAACAGAATAACACATAGACTATAATTTATAAAGAAATTGTGTGAAGTTTCCAAAATATAACGATAATTTTCAAAAAAGTAAGAAAAAATTCTGCCATCTGCTAAAAAGCCCGTGACAGCATACATCTTTCTTTTTTGTGAGAAGCAAACCTTTCAATTTTGCTTTGTCTACGCCATGCCTCAGTGCGAGGTCGCTTTCAATTTATTCCGTTCATCAGTAGTAACCGAGGTAGGTAATCACTATTTTTTTTTATTTCATAATAAAACTAGATTTCGAAGGGAGAGGTGGTGGACAAGATTTTAACATAAAATAAATACAACAAAAAGTAATATTAATGTATTATACTTCCAGATATAAATTAATTACACTATTTTAAACGTTCATTACACAAAATTTATAACAATGACGGTGGAAGGAAAAAATATGAAATTAAAATAAAATATCAATGTTTTTATCAGATTTTTTTTTTTTTTTTTTCATTTTGAATGCTTTTTACATTACATGTAAATATATATCTAGGCTTTCCCTCGTGCTGTTTTTTTATAATATATAATATTAGATAAAATTACTTATTATTACTTTATTCATATTTATTGAAGTGTTATTAAAGTTATGCTATAATTTGCAACTCTTATTAATTTTTATTTCCATTCCTTTTATACTTTTGTTAAGTGCTACATTTCAGCCCTTCACGTGATTTAAATCTGCATTAGGGTCCAGAATCTGGCAATAACTTATTTACTGCACTCAGATTTAGCGCGGGCTTTGCATTTGTAAGTGCAATTTTTAGGTAAGTTACCTCTATCTTGTAACGGATTTAGATATTCCTATCCATTATTTTCTATTGGTTTTTGCTCAGTATTATTTACATAAAGGGGGAAGGTTGGCTGGCCAAAAAACATGTTCAACCCCACTTTTATATAAATTATTTTATATATTAGCTGTCCTAAGTCAACAATGTTTATAACACTGCAGCATCCATTTTATAATTTTTAATCTCGGTTACTCGTATGTCCTTCATTGTGTGAATTTCCTACTGTCTATGTGTTTTTCAAATGTGATTGTTGGATGTTATCCCTTGTTTGTAGAGAATAAGTCTATATATATATATATATATTATAAAATCTAATTCAAACAAAAGAGAAATATTTTTAATCGAATCTCTGTTTTTTATAAAAAAATAGATTTACATATTTTAGATATTAAATTCCCTCATATTTTCCTAACTCTTTAATTTCATAAAATTCCTATTAAATTTCGAACTATTACGAATGGTTTTAAAACTTATATTACACTTCAGGACAAAAATCTACAAAATATTATTCAATCTACATTAGACAACATTGATAATTCTATTATTGTTAAGAATAGTATGGACATTATTAAGTATATACAAGGAAAAAAAATTATTTCTATGTATACCTATGATTTTGAAGATTTATTAAACTCCATAGATATAGAAGACATGTTTAAGATTCATAAAACAGCATATAGCAAATATTTTTTAAATAGGATATTAAAATATGATAAATATATTTCTATTATTGAATTAGTATTAAAAGATACTTATATTTTCCATAATAACGCTTATTATCAGCAAATTAAAGGTTTACCACAAGGGGGACCAGCTAGCAACTGCTTAGCAAATATCTACTTGCATTTTTATGAAAATGAAAGTATTAGTTATAAATCTTGTTACTTTTTTAGATACATAGATAACTTGATTATATTTACTAATATAGTAGACTTTGTTCCTAACCATAATTATTATCCCCACTATTTAAAATTAGTAAAAACTAATTATAATAATGAGTCAGCTAACTTTTTGGACCTTCAATTAAATGTTAAGAATAATTTGCTATTAAGTAATATTTTTGATAAAAGAGACTCATTTGATTTTAACATTATAAAAATGCCTTTTTGGGGTAGTAACCTTCACCTATCAATATTTAGAAATATTATCTTAAATTTTATAAAAAGAATCAATGATTTAGTTACTGATAACACTTTAAAACAAAGTAATTTTGTGAATTTTTGCAATAATTGTTTAGAATACAATTATCCAAGTAAATTTATTTATAAATATATTTCTATTTCTAATTAAATATATTTTTATCTTAGTTCAATATTTTATTTAAAATTCCTTCTATTTAGTTTATTTTAAAAAAATACTTTAAAAAAAATTTTTTTAAGCGCTTATTTTAATTGCAATATTTCTATTAGTATATAATCATCCAAGTATATTTACTTTGTAATATATTTCTATTTGATATTATCTATTCTTAACATTGTTCTCATTATCGTACTTAAAACTTCCTTTATTTAGTTTATTTTTAAAAAACCTTAGTGGTTTGTTTAATTGCAAAATAAATATCCAGGTGGCACCACGGTTTTTTCCTTCTCTTGTTGTCATTTCAATCTTTTACGTCATTTCGCGTTGGGAGCTTATTGTGGAAGGTTGAATTTTCTATTTCCAGTAATAATTATTTTACACGTAAGGTTTTTTTTTTTATTATTCCTCTTCTTGAGACATTCATTATTGTTCTCTTTTCTTAACTTCATTTTAATATATTATCAGGCTTTTCTTCCACGTGTTGTATTAGGTTTAACTTTTCAACTTGGGTTTTTTCCCCCTATTATGTCGAAAATTTCTGCTGTACGGAGAAGGTTGGATCCATAAAGCATTGCTAACCCTAACACGCTGGCCTAATTCAGCGACAGCTTTAGAAATCATAATAGGTCTCCAGTTTAGTCCAAAGACTTTTGTATCTACATTTGTTGTGTCTGGTGAATTCCAATTTCTTCCTGCTTTAGCATTGTAGGTTCTAGTACTTCTTCACTTTTATTTTATTTTACTATATATATATATCTATATATATTCAAGCATTAAAAAAAACCAATCGTTTCAATAGCTATCAGTAAATTTTTCTCCTTTATTTATTACTAATAGAAATGGATTTTAATATATATATATATATATAGATGTGTGTTTTTTTAAAGGATTATTTCTATTATTTCATTACTAAATTAATTATTTGCTAATTAAAAAGTACATCCTCTATTATTTTGGATAAGAATACATTTCAGAAACATTTTTCAGCTAACTATATGTAACAATTGACTGATTCATGAAAAAATCTGAAATTTATTTTATTATTTTAATTTCTTAGAAACAAACTATTATTAAAAAAATGACGAGAAATTTTTTTGTTTTACTCTTAGCATCAGAATCATTTTCTTTTTATTGCTTAACACATTAATAATTTTTTAACTTACGCAATATTGTTTTTTATAAGTCCTACATCGAAATTTGAAGCTATACCTTATCTGTGAGGGAGAGGGAAAGAGAGAACAATAATTTTACACTAAAAAAAACCGTGTTATGCCGGATTAGACAGAGGGAAGAGAAACCTGTCTTAAATCGAAAATATGTGGAACAAATTTCGAAAAAGGGAAATTTAATGAAATAATTAAAGAAATCACTCACACATTGCGCGCGTACACACACACACATAATTGCTGGTGTCATGTGAGAAAGAGAAAGCCCGTGCAACGCCGGGCCATGCAGCTAGTGAGTGATATTTAGAATATCAGCACTTCTATCAGTTGCAGTAGAGTAGGCTTAAAATGTTGATATAATCAAGTCGATTTCTCAAATTCTCGGCTATTTGATTAACTCTGCTAGCTACACTATTTCGGCTGAAACTTAATCTATTACTCGTGCTGAGCAGAATACTTGCATTATTTTAATTAAGCACTCACTAATATATTTACCTTCGGTAAATGGCTTCGATCTGTGTACTTACTATTAAATGTGATAATATATAATTAACTTTTACAGCAGCGGTATTCTTCAACAAATTTAAAGAATACCCTTAGTTGTTTTTGAAGAAATGATTTCAATTCCTATGATTTGTCTTCAAGAAACTTTGCAACGCATTGTACATTTTAAGATTATATTCCTTTGAAATAAAAGTTACTCATATGGTGAATCAAAAGCGAAACAAATGCATTTCAGAATTTAATAAAAATTCATTTATTATAGTAAAATTAAATGAAAAAGTTTTTAATCTTATATATTATTGGATAGGATTCTTTTAAAAAAAGAATAGATAACAGGTAAATATGTTTATAAAAAAAATTCACCTCAAATAAATTTTCAAATGAAAAAAACTTTAAAAGCTTAAAAATTCTTGAAAAAGGTCTTGGAGGGCCGCAAACTATATGTTGGCGGGCCACATGCGTGTTTGACATGCCTGGTCTATTGGATTCAATACAAAGAATGCCAGTCATTTAGTTTAATAGTATGGTTTGCAATAGTGTCCATAATTAAAACAATTTCAATCAGAAACAATTGTCATTGACTCGGCTTTTAATTGACTCAATAAAGTGAAACTTAAATCCAAAAATTTAGGAACAACATATAACGTATTTTTAGACAAAGTAAAAAAGCTAGAATACACACAATTTGTATATTTTAGAATATTTTCCTGAAAAACGAGTTTTCGAAAAAGAAAAATATTTTATTCCGAAATAGCAAATGATGAAATTAGAGCGAGTGAATATCAACGTCGCTTTATTCAGCTACTCGAGGGCTTTTGGCGGCACTACTCGTAATTTTGAGCCACGGTCAAGTGATGAGGATGCCACCTGAGCTGACAACTCTTTTTCCAAATTTCCACACCACACTAACAGGAGGACTTTTCAGCCCGACATATTAATGTGCGGGTCTTCAGCGGCCACGAGTCCGTGACTTTGACTACTAGATTACCTCGACCCCGATGAAGATTCAAGAATTTTTTAATACTGTAATTGAGAGAAAGAAGATAGAATTTAATATATTATTTTTATTTTCAAATTAATCACTGAGAGATATAAAAACTTTAGAAAAATCTTTTGAAAGCTTTATAAAAAAGATTGAGTACGAAATGACGAGTTATTTCGAAGAATGGAAGGGAGGAAAGAGACTTGAAATTAACAATAACCGATCAGGTAAAAAAACGCGTACCGGGATAGATAAGAGAGCATTTCGTGGACGAATTTTGTGAACCATCTGTATTGGCAGACAAATTGGATGACAAGAGAGCGAATCAAAATGAAATGCTACTCATCAATACGGCAGATCTAATTTTAAAAAAGAACTACCAATACTTAAAAATGATATTCAGAGTAAGAGACATAAATTGTCTTCCAAGCATGAACCTAAACATCCAACATTTAGACTCACTTGTTATTCGTGTGGAAGAGTTGGGCATACCTCGAGAGCGTGTTATGTAGAAAATCTCCCCAAATCACCAGATTAATGTAGTGAAAACTAATAAACATGTGTAAGAGCCATACTCTGCAATTTTAAACGGCGATTCCGGTATGTTCTCCAACCAAGGAGGAAGAGAAAATAGACACAATTTAAAGGTTTTTCGCGTCTAAAATCTCTGAAAGGTGTCATCGACACAGGTGTCCAAATCCGTGGTAAGAGCAGATGTCATCGAGGGACAGAGCGTTGATAGTGGAGGAACAATCCAAATAATGTCTGCATTTGGAGAACGTGAAATGACTGAATTGAAGAGTTTCCACCTGAAAATCGATGACTTCAGACATGGGGTTGTACCCCTCATGTGTGCAATGCCTATGAACGGCACGAAATTAAGAATGCTCAAGAGCATGGGTCTGATTGGATCTCCCTTTTTTGTTATTCGGGAAAATACCCCACAGTATAATCATCATTTGAATTAGTTTGCCTTCCTCTTGGTAAAGAAGAGAGAAAGAAATATCCCAAGTACAGTGGAAACGTTTCGAGAAGAAAAGGTAAACATCTGGTGGAAGTGACTCAAAATAATCGTATTATCCAGGGAGAAGCAAATTCAAGGTTTTACTTCCGCTCTCATAAATTAATGAAGACATGGATAATTGAAATAACTAATCCTCAAAAGTTGAATTAGATGCATAAGACAACCTACTACATAGCAAGAGTAGGACAAGTTGGGTTGATTTTCGATCAAGACTCAGATTTCGGGGATCTTCATTATCCTCCAACAAATACGACTGTAACATCTATGGTGGATTTTACATATGACATATTGTAGCGTATTGGATACGAAAGCTCACAGTCAGGCTAGAGATATAAATATGTACAATTTATTTACAGAACATTTAAAAAACCATCTTACATACAGGACACGTTTCTGCCTTCTGCTTTCAGCCCGGCACCCTCAAAAACTGGTCCTCTCGCATGTCTCTCTCTAGAGGAGTCTATCCGAAACGTTAGGGGAAAGGCATTTTGAGCAGCCCTTCTCCCCTACGAGAGATCTCAGTACACCATCCGCTCTCCGACTACGACTTCATGTGTTGTCATAATAATAATCATCACAAACTCCTCCTTCCTCTAGAGAGAACTTTTTCTGGTAAAGTTCTGTTCTTTGAAGTTCAACTAAAATAATTTCAATTTTCAACAGGAGATATCACTAAAGTTCTAGATGACACTATCTTTTTAACAGTGTACGATTCCATTCTGGCCAGAATTACATACTACAATACATTAACATATAAAAAATCAAAATAAATGAGGAAATCACAACTTATCTATTAGATATGTATAAATTACACTTTATCTAGTTAATAACTCAATCATATTTACTCAAATCTCATGTTTACTAAGAATTAATATTTATATACGTCATTTCTTTCATTAGAATGGTATGAAGAAATAACACTAACATTCTCTAGTTTCAAATTTTCAAGAGAGAAATTAAGAACACACAAACACATACTTCATCTGTCTAAATATAATGTAAAATTACAAATGTTTTAAATGCAAATGATTCTTCGAATGATAACATAAATTTTTTATACAAGCTAACTACCTTAATAATAGTCTACACCACAGAAACTAAATGTTTATACACAAGTATTAGTGAAACCAGTTTATCTTATAATTTCTGTTACCATGAAACATATTACACAACATCTCAACATATACTCTAAATTCCATTCATAAACTAAAAAAACATCAAACACTTTACACATCTTGCAGTCTACTCTAGAATCATACTAATGAAATGAATACATCCCTATATTAGAAATATTTTTTTCTTATAACTCTTAGTGAAACATTTTGGTATATGACATGTTTATAAAAACATAGAAGTGATTAATATTTATAGATACATTATAGAAATAAGTATGGAAAGTAAGTATATAATCCTCCCATAAATGTGTTACAAATTTTTAATATATCAATCTCACTCAATTATAAAATTTTAACATAAATGCATACATAACATATATGCATCCTTGGTTAAACCTTATGACAGATATTAATGAATCAAGAAAAAATAATCAAGCATTTGAATATCATACATTGTTCTTTAGAGAACTTAAATTAAATTAAAATTTACGCTCAGCATAGGAAAAAATAAATAAAAAATTGTTTCGGGTTGAAAAATAAACCGTTTCGTGAAATCAGGGGCGTATAGAACTGAATTAGTCGCCAAATTTTCCTTCAGTTGTCTAAAGAATTCTGGACATTCAGAATTTCCTTTAATGTTTCCTTTCTCTGATTTTCTTTTTAACGGTTCTGTAAATGGAGCAACTAAACAAGAAAACATAAGGATGTATTGCCGATCGTATCCCGCTACTCCCAAAACTTTAACCTCAATTTTATTCCTTGAAATTGACAAATCTATTATTGCCCTAACCTTCAATTTAGCTGGAGACCGCTTTCCTACGACATAACCAAGACATTTAACACTGTCTTGAACAAATTTACGTTTTACTGGTTCGATTGTTAAACGTGCGCTCTGTTCTAATACTTTATTTATGTGATTTATGGAATAATCCCAGTTTTCTGAAAATATAGACACTTTGTTTAAATATAATAAATCAAACTTTTCATACCCTCGGGTTAGTTCAGCTATCATCCTGCTGAAATAATAGAATACATTTTCGAATGTAAAGGGCATTCGTAATGGACAGTAAGTTCCTAATTTTTCAAATTCGGTAGTTGAAATACTCATGAATAAGGTTCCTTCATCTGTTTGAATCTCTTTAGGAAAGACCCTTCTAAAAATCTGTAGCAACGCCTCCACAAGGGGTGTGGATGCCTTCTCCGGCACTGGCACTGCCTCATGACACCTCGACGACATACACATGTCAGGTAAAATATGTTTGTTTCTAATAGGTGCAATAGGAAGGGACCCTATTGCATCAATATATAGCTCAGTAGAAACTTCATGTCTTACAGGAACCAATTGCATGGATGCTTTTTCCTGGTCACTTGTATCATCACTCGCGTTATTCTTATTCTCTATCCCCGGAATCAAGGGGACTGATTCCTCATTCCTCAGCTGTGCTTCCATAACCTCACAATTAATACGTTTAACCAAATTCTTCAGCTGTGCTTCCATAACCTCACAATCACTAAGTTTAACCAAATTCCCATTGTCCGTGCCTTCTGTACACGAAGGCCCAAAATCTTCCCCATTTTCAACTACACATTCACCCAACCTAAATTGATCATCGTCATTTTCTAGGTGTGTGCTCTTTCCTGTTTTTTTTCTTCGTTGTCTGCGAGTCTGAATTTCATTCCCTATTTCCGGTCTTTGTAGACCATTCTGTTCTAAATCCGGTTCCAGGAGTTCAATTGTTTGATCCTCCAAAAAATATTTTTCCCGATTCAAATGTATCGGACTAACAATTGGCTTTAAGACCACGTGCATTGGCTCACACTCAATTTTTCTTTCTGCGGGTTGCAGACAAGTCATAGTATCATCATGAATATGTTTCACCAACCCTTGCTCACCTGTAAACATTTCTGGTGCAGCACATTTTTCAAAACCTATATCTAATGAGGCTCCTGTTTCTCTAAGGACAGGCATCACACAACCCCATTCTCCTTACTTCTAATAGTACATGGATCCAGTGAAACGTTTTCGGACTTACTATTTACTTTATTTAAATTACTGGAGTTATGTTTCTTTAATTTAAAAAGTGTTTCTAATTCATAAGTGCTTAAAATATATCTTTCATTTAAGGGAACCGGGACGTTCTCGATAACACAAAATGAGCAAAATATGGCTTTTCGAAAGAACATTATTTTCAAAAACAGAAAGACTCCATAAATAAAAAATTTGTGTCATACAATCTATATATTTTTCTTAATATACTACAACATAAAATTATTAAATATATAAAATATTTTAAGAAATATAAGGATTCGAAAAAGTACACACCAAAAAAAGTTTTCGGATACATGGTGCTCTTTAGGTACATGTATCTTTCCTTTTATAACATATAACACAACAAAACATGCTGTTTTAGTTATAAAATTGTACCTTTATTTAAATGTAATAGTTCTTTTTTATATTTCCTTGCACAGAATTTTTTTAAAAAACTTTTGAATTTTGACTTTTTGAAATTTTGATAAAAATGGCATTTTTTTTTTTTAAGAAATTGAGCAATAAAAGTAAAAATATTAACATTTCAGAAATAAAATTAGAAGCATTAAATACATTATCATGACACAAAAGCTCATACCAAGTTTCTCTCTCTCATTAAAATATAACAAATAGATTTTTCTACACATGTACCTAAAAACTGAAAAAACACATTTTGAGAAAATTGAAAAAAACTAAATAAAATGATGCACTTACCTAAGATTTGTATTTAAAAAAATTTCAACACTGTACTCATCTTGCATTGACTGTTCTAAAGCATCCTGCTTCCTTTGAATTTGCCTTTTTATTGTTTTGGCTTCTTTGGTAGATTTTAGAACAGTCATCTCAGCTTCACAAATTCTGACGTAGTCAATTTTGCGAAGGCCTTCACAAGTGTTGATGCCTGGATTGATTTTTAATGCTTTTAATACTTCTGTCCTTGCGCGTATGCACCTTCATTGAAAAATATAACTGCATCCATAACACCCATTTACAAAGTTCTTTTGCTCACAAATGTGTTTTTCGGCACACGATTCCACACACAGTTATTAAAGCTTTCGTTGGGGTTCTGAGTTTGGCCATGCAAGCATTTTAATAGCAGTTCTTTTGCAGTTAAGTCTCTAAAATTTTTTTTAATTTTAAAAAGAACTGCTTCTGGGAGGGAATGGTTGTGGGTGTATTTTTCACCTGATACAATGCTTTTATTGTACCCCCAAAACTTTCTTCTCCCATAGGGCACAAAGCATGTTGCGGATTTTCTTCTGTCGACAGTTTATGGAAATATATTGCCCAGATGGATTTGGACATATCTGCGACTGATATTCCAACATTTCTTCTTATGGCTAGGCCATAATATTTTTGTAGCGGAAGAATTTCTGCATCTGTCAGCCTTCCTCGTCCACATATTGGTTTCTTGTCTGACAGCTTGGTGGATTTTAAATTGTTCTTTAGAGCTCTCAGTCTTGCTCCCATCCTCTTTTGGACGTGGCCGATGCACTCTAGTTTTTCAACAGGAAATTCATCACCGTATATGTTTGATTCTTGAACTTTTAGGAACCCCTTCGAATCTCCATCTCCAAGGTACTGAACATACCGAACATTGTAATTTGGTAAGGAGCGACTGAAAATCCGCAATGCTCCTTCACTCCATTCCCGCACTAAATTTACCTGGCAATTATCACAGGTTTTGTTCGTTTTTTTGCATTCAAAGCAATATTTTGATAGGCACTCAAAATCAATAACTTTTCCATTATCGAGAGAAGTTGCAGTTACAACGCCATTCTTCGAAGAGTGTCCTCTTTTCTGCCAGGTCCCATCAAGAGCAATTGCTATGTTCTTACTGTGTTCATTTTCAATGACAGCTTCATTAACGCAGTTAACCATTGAACGAGATGAAACAGTTTCCAACACTTTAAAAATTGGCGTATACAGTCTTTCAAATTTAGCTGGAGGAGGAGGTAAGTTCATCAGTGCACAAAATATCTGAGCTGCACTTTTGCCAATCCCAATGCACCTCATGCCATAAACAAACCTCAAATTTACTTCATATCCATCTGACACGGTATTTGAAGTCATTGAAGAATGACCAGAACCACAATACTTGCAAGTTGCTGACACACTGGTAGCAAGGCCTTTGCGACTACTTTTATTTTCAGCAACATCAAAGCAGAAAGATCTATCACAATATCTGCATTTTGCAATATTGTTGAAAATATCATTGTGCATATTTAAGTCAATAATAACATACCTGCTTTGAGTTTCAACTGAAAAATTATCTTCATAGTCCTTAAAAGATACTTCACTCTTCTCAATTTTCTTTTTAGATGCACTGACATCAACTCGTTCACTCTCAGCATTTACTGAAGTGTTTTTACGAATTAAACGACGTTTGACTTGCCCAAACTTTTTTGTTCAAGGCATTTCAAATGTTTAAAATTCTCACAAATTGCAAACAAATAGAATGTAAACAAAAAAAGTAAATTAGCAGTCAAAATACGAAATTCGTAACTCACGTGTTTGTAACTCAAGCACGAGAAAGCAAAATGTTTAAAATTCGCACACACAGCTTGGGTATAAACAAGATAGAGTTGAGTAGTTATAGTCCTTCTCAAACCACAAGAATAAAATAAATAAATCAGATTAAATGATATAAAACACTAATCTACATAAAAACATGCTTCGGTCAGCAGTAAAATGGGCGTGGCAGTTGACGTGCGATAACGTAAACAACAGGCGTGACAGCTGTTGCTTACATTTTAAAACCGCAATTATTCGAATATTAAGCTTTAAACCTATACATGTTATACATTTTTGGAATCAGCATTAAATCTACTTTTTTTTAAGATGAAAATTGAAAAATCGATTTTTTGAAGGGTTAGAACGTCTCTGTTCCCTTAAATCAAAATATTTGCTGACACGCGAAGTGCTAGTTTTTAACCTTTTCTCAATTATTATATTTAACATTTCTCTAACGAATTCTTCTTCATAATTTAGGCTATTTACAATAAGATTTTTCAGATCTATAATTTTTAAATCATCAGTTACTTTTTCACCTAATTGTTTTGCAATATATCTTAGTTCTGCTATTCAACCTTTTCCTAAATAAGCCATTTTTAGCCAAGAAGTTTTTACAATAAAAATATTTCAACTCCACAATTAAAATGAAATATCACTTATACACTTTTTCTAATAAAATAACAATAGAATTGTAAAATTCAAAATTGGTAATCATTAAATAGTTTTCAGCAAATGTATGCATATACTTAATCATTAATAGCAAAACTCCAATACGTATTTGTTTAACTCATAATATTTATAACATACACTCACACACTCTTTATATAGATATAAAAATACTTTTATCAAAATATAATACGAAGATTTTCGCAATGAAAACAAACTAATTTTCATAAAAAATAATAAATTGCAAAGTATCAAAAG
Organism: Trichonephila inaurata madagascariensis; assembly: GCA_019973955.1. NCBI lineage: Eukaryota > Metazoa > Arthropoda > Arachnida > Araneae > Nephilidae > Trichonephila > Trichonephila inaurata. The sequence continues at coordinate 90,662 of BMAV01025413.1, forward strand.
CCAAGTTTAAAACAAAACCTTCTATTTTTCATACAAAGTAGTTTAAAATAAATATTTAATATTAATTTTTTTTTTTTTTTTTTTTTGAAAAAGAATTATTTCTTGTGAAATGTGTGCTTATAGATTTTATATGAAACCTTTCTACAAGTAACTTACGCAATTTTACAAAACACACCGCGCGGAAATGCAATGAATAAAATACACAGTATTACATAATCATGCACTTCAAAAAAGAATAAAGAAATATACTTTTAACTAAACAATTTCTCCTCCATCACAGGATGTGACTTATATATATGCAATTTAAAAAAAAAAATATTTAAATATAACAAAATACAAAGAAAAATGCACAAAATGTAATTTAACTCATTTTACCAGATAAAGAGGGAAATCGTACCTGAAATATACACTGCTGTGTGGCCACCGTAAATGCAACACCAAGAAAGACAAGAGATAGCACAACAAAATTTATATTGTAGATAATATGTTGACCAAGTATCAAATGATTAAATTTATTGACTTCTGTGAAGTGTGGTTCCTGCCAGAATCAGTAGCCAGAGTAGCCGCTATTGTTAGAGATCACCGCAGCCACACTCCTCGGCATTGATTCAAAGAGACTTTGGATGTGTTCTTGGGGTACAGCAGACCAAGCAGCTTCCACACATTGCCAAAGTTGATTTGGTGTGGCAGCTGGGGGTGTAATCTGGGTCAATCGTTGAGCAACCATGGACCGCATGTTTTTCCTCGTTGAAAGATCCGCAGAGCGAGCCAGCCAGAGAAGCAATTCAATCTGGGGATTGACAAAGAACCTTTGGACAATGCGTTCCACGTGTGGTTGCGCATTATCCTGTTGAAATATAGCTGTGGCCAAGCAATGAAGGTAAGGAAGGAAAACAGGCTCTAACACCTCGGAGATGTAGCGCTGGCTATTTAAAGTACCGGCAATGCGTACTAGAGGAGTGCGAGAGTGATATCCAATACCGCCCCATACCATAATATCCTGTGCAGGACCAGTGAGGTGGTGCATAACGCAGCTGTTCAGCATCCTGTCTCCACGGTGTCTCTAGACTCAAATCCGACCATCGTGGTGTTGCAGACAAATGCGTGACTCGTCAGTAAAGACAACTTCATTCCATTCTGCCATCCACATCCTTCTTTCATCATACCACTGGCTGCGGAGACGTCTGTGGTTCTGCGTCAAGGGTAGACCAAGCAATGGACGTCTTGCGGACAGACCACTCTGCTATAAACGGCGTCGAATGGTACGCGCAGACACTGAATGATGCGTTACAGACTCAATGTGCTGTGCTATGGTTCGTGATGTGACTGAGCGATCCGTCACTGCCAGGCACACAATTTGCCTGTCCTCACGTGAAGTGGTGTACTGAGGTGGATGCGATCGACCACGTCGGTCCGTCGTACCCTCCTGCATCCAACGGTCACATATCCGCATTGCAGTTGTTTGGTTTCGTCCAACACGACTACCGATTTCCCTGAAAGATAATCCACAATCTCGGTAGGCTACTATCCTTCCTCTGGCGAACTCGGATACTTAATCAAAAGCTGATCGCTGTTTTCTACGAGACATAACTAATCTTTTTTTAAAAAAAAACCACAAGAAAAACACAATTGCCGCACTTGAAATCGTTGAAATCTCCAAGCCTTAAATAGCGTTTTGAGGTGGCGCCACAGGCGCGAGTGATGTGTGTCTGCGCTGATATTCTAATCATTTGCATTTCTCACCTCGGCTAATGCATGTTATAAATTTCATGTTATTTGCATGCTTCCTTCAGGGTGTTGCATTTACGGTGGCTAGCAGTGTATTTTTGTTGGTCGGCACCACGTTGTTAAGATTTCTGGATTCCACAGAAAAATTTCAACGAAAGTGCCTTTATTCTCAGGGTGGCGTTTCTCTTAAGACCGGTATGGTCTAAATACTTTTTCTTATGACCAGAATTGTCGTTTGCCGGGATGGCACTTGTTTCAAGAACAGGGTGGTCTAAATACTTTTTCTTATGACCAGAATTATCATTTGCCAAAGTGGCACTTGTTTCAAGACCAGTGTGGTCTATATATTTCTTCTATGAGCAGAACTATGAGAAGTTACGAATGGGTTAGGGATCCATTTCAAAATACTTCAGAAGGGCTCTCAATTGCCGAAAAAGAGATCTTCATAGAGTTCACATTCAATGACGAAATTAAAGGATAATTTTGTAATAAATCACTCTTTGAATTCTGGATAGAGGTGGATGCTGAATTTTCTGCACTGAAAACAAAAGCATTTCGTATACTATTACCATTTTTAACATCATACCTTTGTGAATCCGGATTTTCTGCAATGGCTACTTTGAAGACAAAATATAGATCTGAGCTAAATATCAAAAAATAACTCTGAGTGTCAATTTCTAATTTTTAGCCTTCCTTTGAAAAACTTTGCTCTGCAAGACAAGCCCATGGAAGTCACTGATAATTATTAAACTTGTTCTTATACTGGTGAAGTACCCACTCTTATAACACGAGTTTATTTTTTTAAAAAATGATAATATATTATTCTTGATATAATAGCTTAATTGTAAGGAGAGTAAAACCAAGTGCATGACAATGTATTAAAAAAAATGTAAAATGATTTATTGAAATGAATACTCATATTATAAACGGTTTTGAATGAACTGTAATTTTAAGCCTCGCAGAATTAGCATTTAGAATAAATGTTAAGTAATAAAAAAAGAATATAAAACTAATGAATAGCAATTGTGTTATTTTTTTAATATTTAAAGCGAGAAAGCCCGGGATCAGGTGTGCACTCGATACCAACGTTAATGGTCGCGGGGAGTGATGCACCCCAATTCTTTTTTTTTAAATTATTTTTAATATACAAGATAAAAATCACAATTTCAGTGAATAATTTAACTAAGAGAAAATATACTTACCTATTTCAAGGATTTTTCTATTTGTCTTTCATAATTTGAGAAAATATCCAATAAAACTGAACTAAATTGTTCCAAATGTGCGTGACCTTAATAAAGGACACAAATCACAGACACTTTTTGCTAAAATTACAGGTACCGTAAAATCCGGCGTATAACGCGCACCTACACTTTCAAGCCAATTTTTTTAATTTTTAGGTATGCTCGCCGTATAACGCGCACCCCTTTTTTAACGAAGAAATCTGAAATATTAATATGCATTGTTTTTATGTTTTGAAGTAATTTATTCAAGGTATTATCCCAGACTTTTTAAAAAATAGCATACTTCTAGAACTACAACTATTCTTGTTCATAAGGCAAGTGGTTTCTCTTAAATAAACATTGTATCGATACATCTAGAAGTAAATTTTTTTTTATGTCCATTCTTTTTGTTATTATTAAAGCTATCGTTCTTATACCCGGCGTATAACGCGTACCCTTAACTTTCGATCTTATTTTTTGTGTTCAAAGTGCGCGTTATACGCCGGATTTTACGGTAAGTTATTTGCAAGCAAAACTGTCACATTTTGTTCACGTTATTGTAATTTTAATGTTATTTGATGATCGAAAAATATCCTGTTGGACTTTTTCTTGCTTGTGTCTTTTCGACAGGGTGAAGTGCATTTTGCGGTACACTTATGGCTTCATATTTTCTTGATAAGGTTCTTAATGTAGCTATTGAAAATTTTCCTTTCGTTTCATGTTTATTGCTTTTCTCAAATTTACTTTCGCTAACATGATTAATATGCATTATTTCAGCAAATGTTTCCCTTGTTTGATCAGCTTCAATTTCCTTTCAGAGAGATCACAGATGCCCAATTCTTTTTTTATATTCTGCTAATTTACATTTATAAACCATAATCAGTCGTACAACATCACAAATAAAACCACTAAGTTATTCATAGGGAACAATGCAGCATGTTCAAGAAAATATTTTTGAAAAATAGTGGTCGTGCCGGGAACTTGGTCTAAACAAGTATCTCAAGATTCTAAAAAAACGTTTGCCACTCCCAAAAAAAGGAGATATGTTATCAATTCATTTTAGCTCCCATTAAGACTCATATTAGAGGATTCTCTGTCAAGGTCATTGGTGACAAATAAACAGTTTTCCCAGAATTAACGATTTTTGTATTATATGTTTCAGTATACTCTTAAATTAAAAAAATCTGGGTCAATTAATCCTTCAAAGTGCTCAATATGCTTATACATGTATCATAAAACTCTTTCACATTGTGAAAAAAAAACGCAACAGAATTATATAATTTACAACTTCCCTAAAAAAAGGGATGCATGTAACCATACCAGTAAGTTTGAAAGCCAGCAAAAGTAATATTTTAGATTAAAAGAAACGTAATAAAAAAATCTCTCATCGTAGGATTACAATAAAGCAAACAAAATATATTTTTTTTATTTAGTTATAGGATCAAGATATTGAGCGCTCAAAGTAGAATCTTTTATTTTTGATGACCTTTTTTCACCAGATGATATATATAAATCATATCAATGTAAATCTGTATTTTTTTATTATATCAGAAAGTATTTTTTTTTTTCATTCCAGTAAATTAATTTTTTTTAACCTTTTATTTTCGATATGCTCGCGCCCCCCTTGAAGGGTTATCGCGCCCCCCCAGGGGGGCGCGCCCCACAGTTTGAGAAACACTGCATTAGAGTAATTATTTATCTCCGTCGGTGCCTCCATTAAATAGACTGTGGCGTATTGGATACAAAAACTCACAGTCAGGATAGAGATATAAATATGTACAATTTATTTACAGAACATTTAAAAAACCATCTTACATACAGGACACGTTTCTGCCTTCTACTTTCAGCCCGGCACCCTCAAAAACCGGTCCTGTCGCATGTCTCTCTCTAGAGGTGTCTATTCGGAATGTTAGAGGAAAGGCATTTTGAGCAGCCCTTCAAAAAAAAAAAAATCTCAGGCAGTACACCATCCGCTCTCCGACTACGACTTCATGTGTTGTCATAATAATAATCGTTACAATATACAGTGAGTGTGGAGACTTCCAGCGATTAGAATTGTGTTGAATACTCTTAAATATCTCTCCAGTTTTTTTTTTTTTTTTTTTTTTTTCACGACCAGGTTTTGGAATACAGATGCAGAACAAGCTTTTACAAAATTAAAGACAGAGCTGATAAGAGCAGCATCTGTATACACACCTAATTTATCAAAACCATATCAGCTCTATATAGATGCTTCAAAGAATGCAATAAGGGCCTGTTTGTCTCAAAATGATGAGAAAGGCAAAGAGAATCCTATTGCATTTTTAGCAAGAGACTGACCGAAACTCCAACTCGGTGGGCAACCATAGAGTGCGAGGCGTATGCCGTAATAGAAGCACTTTGATAACTGGACTTTTAGTGCCGAAGTTGAGATGATATCAGATCACAACGCTCTGACTTACCTGACCCTAACCACTCCTCAAAGTGCCAAACTAACTCTTCAAGCATATTAGCTATCCAACGATATATTTCCATTTCATAAAGAAAGGGTATTAACACGGAAATGCTGATGCATTCTCCAAGTTCCTGTGAATTCTATAAGATTTAAGTCAAAGAATACTTGACGTCCCTCTCTATCATAATTTCTGAAACTGTTAAAGACACTTCTAAATATATGTTTTATAATTATTTTAGATAGTGTGATATGTTTTTTTTTTAACTTTTCTTATTACATATTATATTATGAGTATAATATGAGTGTAATTTGTAGCAATATTAATTTCTAGCGTATTAATGCGATTTGAGAGAGAAAAAACTATTTTTGTAAGACTTGTATTAGCAAAAGATCTTTTTATAAGATATCTGGGGTAAAAAATGATTTCTCTCGTTATCTCATTCTTTGCCATACAAGTATGTGTTTTTTTTTTTTTTTTTTTTTTTCAGTAGAACGTCGTTTATCCGAATCAATTGAAACCGGAAATGCGATTGTTCGAATAACCTAAAACCGAATGCGATCCATGCAGTATGTGAAACCGGACACTATACGAATATTGAAAATCATCATATGCGGGAAACGTGCTTGAAGAAAAAGTAAAATAGGTGCAAAATGTCGCAATTTTAACTTTATTGTGGAAAATAATCACTTATTTTTCACTGTACCATTGTACACCTTCGTTTTTTCGCTGCAAGGTTTTTGATTCTCTTGAGCAGGAGTAGTTGAGTAGGACAACACTCTAATTGTTGTTCGTACCACTCCATAGCTGTCTCTAACGCAGAAAACGCGTCAGCATTTGATGGACCTTTGTTACTTTCGCTGCTGTTGTTGTCCTCGTCTTCATCCGTTTCATCGTCAACAGAGTCGGATTCTTCTTGCACGGAAGTCACAATTTCATCATCATTTAGCATTTGAAATCCACAGTCTGCATCGCATGCCATCCAGGTTTCTACATCTTCTTCATCGCATTCTTGAAATCCTGGGATCGTTTGGACAAAGTCGGTAATCTCCTAGTCTCATTGAAATCTTTTTCGCCCTCTAAATCTAGCCACAGATTATTCCATGCATTTTTCAGGCTCTGTCTTTCGAGCGAGTTCCACGCTTCGGCTAACATGTTGCAAGTGTCCTTCATATTCAGCTTTTCAGCAAAAGCAGCAACACTTTCATCGTCGTTTTCTGCCAAAAGTAATCTCCGCAAAACTTGTTTCCCATAAATTCTCTTGAGCTTTTCAATGACGCCTTGGTCCATTGGTTGCACCAGCGCAGTGACGTTTGGTGGAAGATACATCACGGTAAGTCGTCATCAATTGCATTAAGAATATCGACAAGTGGGTGACAGGGAGCATTATCGAGAATTAGTAAAACCTTATTAGAAATTAGAGAATTAGTACCTGTTTTTCCTTCACGAAGTTTCTTGACGTTAGGAAAGAAATCTTAAGAGAACCATTCAGAAAAAAGGGCAGAGTTCCTCCACGCACTCTTTTGCGCCATGTAAAGAGTAGGAAGGCATGAAACATTTTTAAAGCAGCGAGGCTTCTTAGATTTGCCAATCACAAGCAATGGCAAAGAGTGTGTTCCACTAGCGTTCGCACAAACCATGGCTGTAACACGTTCCTTGCTGACTTTAAAACCTGGTGCTGTGGACTCCCGTTTTGAAGCCAATGACTTTCTCGGCAGAGCCTTTCAATTTACTCCAGTCTCGTCTACGTCGACTGTGGAGTAACCTTCTTGTTCCACACTCAGCAAAAATGTTTCCTTAAACTTGTGGGCAGAATTCTTATCGCCGAACAATGATTCGCCTTCAATCTGCAGTTCCCGTTTCCCGTGGCGCGATTTAAAGTTCTTTAACCAACCAGTGCTAGCTTTGAAATCAGCCGAACCGCCTAATTTTTCGTTAAGTTCCAGAGCTTTTTTGCACAACAAAGGGTCCGATATTGGGTCCCCTTTGCTCCTTTGCGAAAACCACAAATAGAGTGCACGATCAAGAAGAACGTCGTTTGCTTTTCTCATGGTTTTCCTTTTCTTCGAGCCATCTTCTGAGTCAAGTTTTGACGCAAAATTTAAAATGGTTTCTCGGCTTTTTTTTCGCGATCTCAGAAATTGTAGACTTTCCTACATTATAAAACTGTGCTAGAGACACTCCACTTTCTCCCTTCGCGAGACGGTTTAATATTTCAAGCTTTGTCTCTAGATTCAAGACGTTGCGCTTCCGTTTTGAATTCGAAGCCATAACAGTTCACAACTCAACAAAAGAGCACGTATACACCCCCTCACTTGCAAACAAACTGACCTAATATTCCGCGCAGATGTTTACCAAACCACACTACTGAAATTCCCAAGTATCCCTGACCTCGAGTTTTCCCGTCACTCATGCGAAATAACTGTTGAGCATTGCACTGTTCGATTCATATATAGTTGAAGCAAAACTGTCATTTTTTGTTTTTCGCACCCACTATTTTAATTTATTGCTTTGATCAGTGTAATCACTATTTTTTACTTCAGAATAAAACTAGATTTCGAAATGAGATGTTGATACTATTGATTTTTTTTCACAGTACATGTAGTTGAAAAAAAGAAAAACTTGTTTCGATATTTGACGCTTCGGATAAACGACGTTCTACTGTATTTTTCTCTTTTCAGCTTTATCGTCCTGGAATGACGGATGAACTTTTAAGGGGGGGAGAAGAAAGAGTTCAAAAGCCATACACTAGCTTGAAAAAGTCTGCGTTCACCCATAACAAGTCATAGAACAAAGGAAAAATTTAATAGAAATATAATTTTTTTTTCTAACAAAATTTTATGAATTTGTTTACTATTATTTAAATGTTGAGCATGCAAGAATTAATTAGTTTTGAATTAAAACTACGTAAGATATCGGGTTTTTTGTAGCAAAGCACGCAAATAGTAGGCAGAAAAAGTCTGCGTTCACCATTTGAATATTCATGATTCCTGGAATTTTTATCAACAGGCGTTATAAGTTAACAGTTTTTGTATTTAATTATCAAGTAAAATAGCTTTAGAAAGTTGTGACGCAATAACTTTTATATTTTTGTGAGGTGCGAAGCAATTCAATGACATGGAAAATAAAAGGAAGGAAATTATCACCAGTGAGCTTAAAATCATTATGAAAAATGTGGAAAGATGGAAAAAGTCGTCGGGATATAACCTTATCCGTTGGATGGCAGTATTCATCTATCTAACGTGTTATTAATAACTTTAAAACTGCAGGAATTTACACATCAAAACCTCGTTCAGGTCATCTATCTAAACTCGCAATCAGAGAAAAACGAAGTATGCTATGAGTGGTGAACAAAAATCCGTGTTTGACTGGAACTCAATAGCAACAGACATTCATGAGAAGTTTAACAAAAACATTTGTGCGGATACTGCAAGAAAAATCTTGAAAAAGGCCGGATACTGTAGTCGAGTGGCTCGTAGATAGCCTTATATTTCAAAGACCAACGGAAAGCTTTTACAAAAGAGCATACACATATGCTTTCGGAGTTCTGGAAGACTGTGATATTCTCCAATGAAGCAAATTTTACATCTTTGGCATAAAAAGTCATAAATTGGTATGCAGATAACCTTGTACAGCTCTTCAAAAAGAGCACTTAGTACCAACGGTGAAGCACGGCTGCGGTGGAGTTATGGTGTGGGGGTGCATGGCGAGCAATGGTGTTGGCAAATTGGAGTATATCGAATCAATTATGAACAAATATGATTACTTTGATGTCCTAAAAAAAATTTAAAGGAAAGTGCCACCAAACTCGGCCTTGGATCGTCATTTCGCTTCCAACACGACAACGATCCTACCGTTGAGATTATGAAGCTTTGTCTATTGTATAATGTCCCAAATCAACTGCACACGCCCCCACAGTCACCTGATCTGAATCCTATAGAACACTTATGGGATTTGCTGGAGCGTCAGATTCGTCAACACAATATATCTAGCAAGGATATGCTGAAGAGTGCTCTTAAGGACGAATGGGAGAAGATAAGCGCAGAAAAAACAACTAAACTTGTTAATTCAATGCCGAAACGACTTCAGGAGGTTCTCGAAAGACGGGGCTCCAGCTATTAAATAGCTCATTATCCTTTTTAAATATTTTTTTATAGTTTCTGCTAAAACAGTGAACGCACTTTTTCTACTGGATTTTTGTAGGTATCGCTACAAAACTGTCTTTATTTTAAAAGCTCTATGAAAGCAAACCAAATTTACTTCTGTCATTCTCAATACTTGAAATAAACTAAATAAAATATATGTTAAAAAAAAATTCAGATTCCAGTTTTTAAATTTTTTTTCGTTGTTTTTCTAAGCAATAGTACGTGAACGCAGACTTTTTCTACATAGTGTATACGGCCGGAAATGCCACCTGATAAAGGAGACGGTAGTATCAACCCCCTTTGGCGTGAAAAATTCATTCCATGTTTGGGCGCGAACGAGGATAGACCTGCCCAAGTGTGTTTTTAAAAATAATACTTAAAATTCAGTCTTTATTTTCCCATTAATAGGGTATCAGTTATCACACCCCATCACATACTCTCTACTACTATGTTTACTCAAAGACTTGATAGAAACCAATGTACATAGTACATTCAAAAATTCGGAGACTGCGGCTGTTGCTGACGACGAAAGTAAGTACCTAAGTTTAAACCACTAGAAATGGATTCTCCTAACCCTCCCCTACCTGGTCTGGTTGGTTTAGTTTATGTAATGTGAACGAACCTGCTGTTATTTTCTGAAACTAGTTAGCTTTGTTCTGCGATATAAGAAAGATAGTTTTTCTTGAATAGTGTTGAACATTAGATTCTGTCAAAGCTTAGGTAAAACACCAATGGAGACTTTGAAAATGCTAAGTAAGGTGTATGGTGAATATACTATAGCGAGATCAAAAGGTTTATCTGCGTCTTAAAGAGGGTGGACAATCCATCGAAGACGATGAACACGTTGGACGATTGACTTCACGGAACGCGGAAAATGTTGCGTTGCTGTCTGAATTGTTCGAAAAGATCACCTTCAAACACTTGCGCAAATTGCAGAAGATAGACACTTCTCGAAGACGTCATTTAAGGGAACCCATTCGTCGTAAAAGGTCTTAGTTCTGACGACTGGTATCTTCTGCATGACAACGCACCAGCACATCGATCCCAATTGGTAAAAGAGTTCCTCGGCAAAACTCACACTAACTTGCTTCCATATCCCCCCTATTCCCCAGCCTTAACCCCGGGTGACTTTTAACTGTTCCCACCAATGAAAAAACATTTACAGGGACACCGTTTTGTGTCATCAGATGAGGTGAAAGGAGCTTTGCAAGCCTGTGACGGGGCTTTATCGGATTTTCTTACTAATCCTTTTGGGGAATCTTTGGGGCCAGAATGGCATTATTTCAATCTAATCCTCTCAAGAAGAAACAGCGATATGCAGATTAGTTAATAGATATATATTGGAGCTTTAGCATTCGCATGATAGTAGAATAGAAGACGGATAGTAGTAAAATAGAAGTCGGATAGAATTAGAATAATAGTAGATGAATAGTAGAAGAATATAATAGAAAGACAGAAAGCTGAGATGCTGATCACCGTGAGATATTGGTAAGATATTAATTATAGAACGGACATTAGTGTGTTAAGGAATCTAAGGCAGATTCTTAGGATAGCTTTTCCTACAGATAGTGATTAGGATTCCAGGAGCTATTTACTAAGAACTGATAATTACGTAGCATCACTCCTGATTACATCCCTATAAGTAAGACTTGTGTTGCGTTGATCAATATATATTTAGATATAATAAATTCGATTGATTATGGAGAATCTGGGTGTTCAATCATTTATTCCTACAAATCTAGGATGATACCCTGGGCCGGGGGAGTTGCGAAAAATGGCTTACAGAACTCTAGCAGAAGTGTATTGTCGTCCAAGGGGACTACTTAGAAGGTGGATGTGCTTCGGTGCTGTTAACTATTCAGGGTAAGGTTCCTTGTTCCCGAGCTACGTATTTTAAGGCTACAGTGGACAGTAAAAAAAATTTTTTTTAATTTTTTACAAACATGCTCCAAATTTTTACTGGGTGTATGTAACTTAGAACTAAAACCATATAAAAAATTTGGTGAGAAAAAAATTAGTAGTTTTTAAAAAATTTAAAATTTTAAAAAAAAATTAACAAAAATTTCAAAATTTCAAAACGTTCCATACGTTTTGATTTTTTTTAAATTTCATATTTTCAACTTATTTAACTTCTTTATGCAATTCTTTACAAATGTATGCATGCAATGTAATGTTTTATATGATAATTTACAAAATATGGGTAAACGCAAATTTTTATATGAAAATTTCAAGAATTTTAATGATTTCCTACATAAAAAACTTTAATTTCTTCTTTCACCCTATCACTATTACTACAATGCATCCAAGAATTTATGACTATACATTAGATGAACACTTTTGGAAAGTTTTGTTATAATTCGACAAAAATTGCAACGCATGGAACATTTTGAATTTGTCTTTCGAGGCAAATTTTTGATTCTGAGAAAAACAGTTTTTATTTTAAGGGAAATTAACTTAGTTTTTTTTTAAAAAAAATTAGGGATATAAATATAAATTTGAAATTGAAAAACAATAATATCATACAAATATAAGATAGATGCAGAATGTATAAATAAGGTTCTGCAATATTTATTGTAACAGTCACATTCACACGTGGTATATACAGTGATAAAAATTGAAGTAAGCTGGAACTTTCTTATAATATCTGAAGTAAATTAGCAGAATGTGTATTTCATTATTGTTTCATCTCAACCACATAGTATGTTATACATTTCATTAATCACAATGAGTAAAAATAAAGTATTTCAATACGATTAAATTACAAAAATTCAACATTTTCGAGGAAAATTGATTTTTAGAAAAACAGCTATTTTTATTCTAAAGGAAAATAACTTAGTTTTTTTAAAAAACGATTAAAGACATAAATATAAGTTTGAAATTGAAAAACACTAATATCATACAAATATAAGAGAGATAGATGCAGAATATATATATATATAAGATTCTGCAATATTTATTGTAACAGTCACATTGACACGTAATATATACAGTGATAAAAGTTGAAGTAAGCAAGAACATTCTAATATAAATTAGCAGAATGAATTTCATTATTATTTCATCAACCAGATAATATATTATATATTTCATTAATCACAATGAGTAAAAATAAAGTATTTCAATACGATTAAAAATTATAAAAATTCAAAATAAGAACAAATTCAACTGTACATAACAAGAAAACTGCTTGCTAAGCCTGATAAAAAAAATTTAAAAAGCACCGGCACTATAGGCTGCATCTGTATTGGTGGCATTTCTTTTCCTTTTGTTTTGTTTTGAGGAAATATTTTGAGAAATGCGTCGTTTATCTTGTCTTTCAGCAATAGTCAAAGAAAAACTGTCATTTAGGCATGAGTTCTCTTTCGATTCAAGAGATTTCACATAGCCCAAATTGTGCTTTTCGATGGCATCTGTTACTGCTATTTTCAGCCTCCTTTTGGAGACGAATACCTCTTTTGGACATTTTCGCCAAATGCAGCTATGCAGACTTTCATTGGAATTTTGCGTCTTGCCTGCTACGCATCTTTCAAGAATGGTGTCTGAAGCTAAACGTTGATAAACGGCATAATTTTCTCCACTACTTGTGCCGACAAGTAAGTTTTCATGGAACTGTTGTGACGTCTCTCGCGTTCTTCTTCTAACATAACTCATAAGTTCTTTGACGGCCACGATTAATGGCAAAACTTTTCCAACCCAATACCAAGAAGAGAAACAGGACGAATATGCAAATGGGATATACTTTAAAAGGATAGAGGGTTTGGTGAGATAGGACGGCAAGCCTAGAGATATCTTAGTGTGGAACTGTTCGGAACAAGCGTTAGACGACCTACAACCCAGGAAGAAGGATACGCTCATCGTCATTAATAATATTAATTATAAGAAGGAATAATAAAGCCTGAGTATTCTCACCTACAAATAGCATAATAGTAGTGTCTTCAACCAAGGAAGGAAGGTGACTCTATAAAAGGTAATATTTTGTATAGGAAGTTAGATTAGGCAGATAATTAAATATAATTAAGATAAGTGATCTAGTTGGGCGATCTGACTTGAATATTCAGTTTAATTGGTGGCTTATTCTCACTTAAAGAAAGTTGCTATTTAGAATTAAGTAATTTAAGTTATTCTTAATAAAAGTTGTGTTAAGAATCACAAAATGTCTCATCTTTTAGATAATCCCACACCTCTAGCTTACGCGGATCCCACAAGACATAGCTATCGCAGGATGGCTATGTCTCACTGTGTGACTCTGGGGTTTCACCTTTGGCTATAACTCTTTTATAGAAACACCACGATGATTCCCCTTCAGGACACTTGCCATGCATATAAAGGATTTTTGTCAGTTGACGAGCAATGCATCAGGCTGGCATATATGGCAGTTTTCATTTTATTGGTATCGGGAACATTATCTTTTATTGCCTTTCTATAGTAATTTTGCAACTTAGTGATGTTTTTATCTGTAAAGCTTACCTGCTTACGCCCACCAAGGGTTACTTTTTTCACCTTCCATTCTTTCACTTTGTTGCGTAACGATGTGCCTAGCCTCTTCGCAATATGATTCAGGCACTCTTCCTTTTCGATTTTTATATCAGGACCATATATTTTATTGTCCGACAAAAATTGAAAAGTTTTTGAGTCACCATCACTCAGCATGGAAACGAATCTCATTTGGCAATCACTAATTGACCGTCTCCACATAATTAGTGCAGCATGCATCTCCATGGCTCCAGAAGTTCCATCAAAATTTTTGTCACACTCATCCGCATGTCCTTTTTGCCATATGTGAAACTGCACTATTGTCTCCCATATCTCGACCAGTAACTGCACAATTCTGACAGTATTTCGACAACACTTCGAAGTCAAGGACAAGTCCACTAAGGACATCGATGATTATTCCCAATCCTAGGTTAGATGTATGTCCTCGCTTTTGCCAAGTACCATCATATGACACACTCACATCAATTATTTCCTGACTTTTTAGTGAAGCATCAACTTTTACGTGAGCTTCTCTAGCTGCTTGACGTGACATTTTGAGCATTTTTTTTCTTCACCTCTTTGTTTTTCACGGATAAGTTGTGCATGCATTTGGCAAATGTTTTTCGGTCCATTGTTGGCATGTTGAGCACAGATGAAAAAGTTTCCAAAGCAGCATGCCCCTCTGCCTATGGATAGGAAGGCACTCACCAGCTTGCTGTTTATATCATGTGAATTTTTGGCCTCTTCTTAGAAACTTGAAAAAACACTTCCATAGCTTTCATGACATGATTCGCATAAAAGTTCCATCTTTGTAGAATACCTCATGGAATGGTGTTGTTTTATAACAAGAGTACAGTTTGTACAATATTTACAAGGAACTTTCTGCAATAGTTCAGAAAACACAGCCTTGTGGGTGAAAATATAGCTTGCCTCAGGTTGAGAAGATGTACTCGGTTCAGATAATGGATCTCTCTGCAATGTTATACTATTACTGTTTTTTTCATCAACAGTTTCAGGACACTTCTGCCATCGCTTCTTGCTATTTTCAGCCAACATCTTTCTCCTTTTGGTAGGACGACCTTTAGGTTTTCTATATCTCGATGATATAAGATCCATACTAATAGTTTTAAACAACAAAGGCAATTTAAAATGAACTTTAGTTCTGAAAAGAACTTTTTGTTTTGGTAAAATCAATATAAAGTGAATAAAATTGATCGAAAAATGCAAACGCAAGTTCGAACGAATTGTAAACAAATAATGCCAATTTAGGTCTCAGATACAGTTAAAACAAATTGTTGCCATCCAGACCTTCATAAATTATCACTTAAAAATAAAAATTAGAGAGGCTATGTCTACAGTATATAAAATTCGCACTATCAAAGTACATGACAGCTTTGTTAGCATGACATCAGAATGTAAACAAAGGGGCGTGGTCATGGATGACTAAATCGGAACTACCCCATAACTCAGTAAGAAATGCATGAAACCACAAAAATTTTTTTGCGTTTGATAGAGAGACTAATATAATATTAAAATAAGTCCAAAAAAATTTTTCGATATTTTAGTCAATTTTCCACATTTTAACTGTCCACTGTAGCCTTAAATGCTTTACTTCTTAATTAACTTGTCCAAGAAAGTACCTTGGAAATTTCAATCCTATTGCAATCGAAAGTTTTCTGTTTCTGAAAACATGATTTCAGTCATAAAGGATCCCTAATTAAAACCACAATAATTACTTTAATTTTCAAAAAACCGCAATAGATTTTAATACATTGACCTTTTTACCTCCTTTTATAGAGTAAAAGAATAATTTCATTAGAATTCCCTTTTTTTTAACCTCCGTTCGTTTTTTCGCATGAGTTGGGAAATGTAGATGAAAAAAAGCTTTAAATGAGACAAAATTTCGAATAAGTTTTGTTAACACTCAAACTTTTATTAAGTATGCGCAACATGTTCAATGCTAACGTTTTTGAATTTTTTTTATTAATAACGTAGTTTAATTTTCTATTCAATGTAAATGAATCTATGCAAGATAATTCTTTTTTCTGTATTTTGAAAATAATGATTTGTATGTCCATTAATTTTGAACCCATGTTCAATTGGTTAGTTCTAGTTTTTAAAAATTATCAATTACAGCTATAAAATGGTCATCACTTGATGTACAAAGTTTCTTTAAAAAATATAGTGAACCTATTTGTGACTTAACAAGTGAGACTGAAAAAATGACTCGCCTGTTCCTGCAGGATTGAAGCTTTGTGATCAGGATTCTGGTGTGAAAGAAGAGACTCCTCTTGTCCTGATGGCATCCTCTTATGTTGTGCACATCGTTTCTGTAAGAGGAAAACAATTAAGACAAATTTTCTAATAAAAATAACTCAGTCGAGAACCACTTTGAAATGTACATTCAATTGAAAGCATTTAGTGTAGATACTCATCCGTTACACTTAAGGTATGCGACTATGTTCGGAACCGTGATTTTACAAAAGCGCATAAATGGATCATTTTCATGATATTTATTGTCACTTAGATTAGAATATAAGTATAAAATTGTTTTAAGCACATTTTGACAAAAAAAATTATTTAAATACAATATTTTGGCAAAAAATTAACTTAGAATAATCTTTTTTCACAAAACGTTCTACTGTTATAAAAAATAAATGTTTCTATAATAATAATATGTTGCTTATATAAAGTAAAGACTTCTCCACAGAGTCTGAACTAGGATTTTTGAAAAATTGACATTATTTTCAGAGTTACCACCAACTGAAATAATTATCGGCGTTTTTTCTTAAAATTGCTTCCCTCTGTTGTCGTAAAATATGAATAAACCCACTTCTAAGTTATATATTTTAAAAATTCTAGTTGAGTCTCTGTAGAGAGGTCTGAGCTATAGACAGGCAAAATATTATTATAATAGAAGCATTTTTCACAAAAGGAGAATATTTTGAAAATGGGTCATTTAATGTTTCTTTTTTGTCAAAATATTGTACTTAAATCATTTTTTATTGTAATAATATTCTTAAAACAATTTTATATACATTTTCGAATCTAAGTGACACTAAATATCATAAATATTATCCATTTATAAGCTTTTTGCAAAATCACGGTTCCGAACGTAGTCGGATTCCCTAAAGGTTTTCGATTGGCAAACATTCATCACACAAGTCTCACAGGTTGAAAAGAATGCAATTTTTCTATCAGTAGTGAAAATATGTATATTACGCAATATTTCTTTTTTTATAAATAACCAAATTTAAATTTCTTTTAAGTTTCTCGAAATTTTGGGTCACGGATTTTGTAGATTTAGTTTCCCTGTTGATCAAGATAGACTCAACAATTTTTTAGATATTTGCAATTCAATTCAGTTCTGAAGCAAAAGATTACACGTAGCAGCAACCTCTCGTCGCTAGGAGCCGGGTTCGAGTCCGTGGACGGGGAATAATTTTTTTTGCTAAAAAAATTCAGAACTGTTATCACCTGTTATTAGTGGAGCCTGAGAGAGAAATATGAAACAGGGAAGATGCTTGTTGGGGGTCTGTGGCAACACTTTCTCTCCGCCAATAACTAAATCCACGCATGCGCGTGAGAACTGCTTCTTTTCAGTAGAAAAGATGGATCGAAACGCTATGTAGTAATTTTTTAGGCACCTAACTTTTATGTTCTGTCTATTCGTGCAGTTACGTCCACAATCAATTCATTGATTTAAAAAACACTCTTCTTGGATGTCTGTTCTCATTGAAAGACTTTGTTTACAGCCCTTTTTTTCCCCTTGTTATAAAAGTTATAGAACATTTATTTGATTTAGCAAAGACAAAATCGATTGATTTTTACAGCATCTGCCGGGATTCAAGCGGTCATTAGAAAATTACTTCTCTAGAAATTATATGACTGAAATAAGAAACTAGATTTCTAAACATGTCGGAAGATAAGAGCCTGTTCAAAAAAGAAACGCAACTAATACTGTAACCAAATTAGAACCTGAACTTTTGGAAACGGAACATATAAATGTTAACAAGTTAGAAGAAATACTTGTAACTAAATTGGAATCTCTTAAACAAGAACTAGAACTATTATTTGATGAAGTAGAATTCGAAGATGAGTATGGGAAAACTGAAGAATAAGTTTCTACTGAATTCAGAAGTCAAGGATTATGCATTGAAAACAGTGTATTAAGTATTTTGAAAGCTTTGGCGCAATATTTTCTCATAAAATTTAATCAGTTACAAAATGAAAAATGTTAATGAACTTTCTTTCACTTTCATTGAGTTATGACTCAAGTACTAGTCTAGTATTTCATCATTCGAAACACAGTGAGATTTCAAAAACAATCAATCAGAGATAAAACCAAACAATTTTCCACGAGTCAACTAATTTCTATGGAGATTGTGAAACAAAATATATAAAAAAGTTGAGAACTGTATTTTTTGTGATTCATCCATTAATTCAAGTTTAGATTGTGATTATGCATAGAATTTATCTTTAGATGAAAGAAGAATATTTTATTAAAGAAAGGAAGTTGCCTTAAATGCTTAGAAGATAAAAAAAAACATATTTCTCGGTTTTGTAAAGCTAATACAACGTGTTGTCATTGTTCAGGAAAGCATTCCCTTTGATGTGTTTTGTTAATTCTAAGCAAAAAGAAAACTAAAAATATTAATCCTAGAACTAATGAATCAAGGTCATCCGAAAATATTGTTCTCTCTTATGAAATTAATTTACAAACCCTCGTAGTTAACGTTTTCAATAAAGGATTAAATTACTTTGTAAGTGTAATTATTGACAGTGGTTCGAACAAGAGTTATATTTCTAAATTTGTTGTGGAAAAAATGGGATTAAAAAGTATATATATAGGTAAGAGACTGCAACTCATGGAAGGCTCGGAAAAAAACTGAATGTCATAATCGTTTCAATTGAGTAGTTTAGATACAAAAAAAGAAAGAAACAGAGATCAAACGAAAATTTGCGCCTAAAATTAATCATACATATTGTTTAAAAGAATTAAGAGAAAAGAAAATATTTTTGAGTTTGAAATCTGAAAACTGTTTGTATGAAGGAAGTGTTAATGATTACTGGGGCCGATGTTGCCGGAAAAATACTTACAGACGTGTTGATTAGTTGCCATGAAATCTATTTTGGGATGGACGTCATGGAAAATGAAATGAATTCGGATAATTCATATTTCGCTTTTTCTCTATTTGTAAATGAAGCGAAAATTACTGATTTATGGAATTTAGATTCTTTAGGTATAAATGACCCTTGTGAAAAGCAGTCTAAGGAGGAAGTTCAAAAGCTAATACTAAAACTTTTGAAAGAAAATATAATTAGAAAAAGTGACGGTAGATGTAAAGTATGTATTCCTTGGCTAGACAAATATCCCACTATTTCAGATAATAACGCGATTTAGCCCTAAAGCATCTAAAAATACCATTAAGGCTGTTTTCCGCTAATGCTAAAGAATATAACCCATATTTGGAATATTTTTTCAGATATAAAAGTACTCAAACTTTAATATTATATTTTGGCCTCACTATCCGGTAGAGAATCACATATTTTATCATACTACTCATTTTTATCTGAGTTTTGAAACATATTTTCCTTTATAAAATGTGTTTCGCATTTTTTCTCCTATACCGTAATGCTAAATGAGCTATCCCTTTACATGTTAAAAAGAAAAACGAATTATTTATGAAATATTTTCAAATTTTAAAAACACTGCATTTTAAATAAATCCATGAGTTACAATGTCTCCAATTTTTATAAAAATTGAGGCATTTTTTCTGTCTGAAAATGTCCTCCGCGTTAAGTTCACATTCTGGTGCATACGGCGAAAACAGCCTTAAGTCTACTGGTAATCTTAAAGACTATGAACATATGTTTAACGAATGTGAAATAGATGGAGTAATTGAACAAGTTAAACCTTATGAGAAAAGTACATCAGAGGCGCAAGTACACTACTTACCTCATAGATCAGTGATCAAACAAAATTCTACTACAAAAATTAGGCCTGTTTTTGACGCCTCAGCGCATTTTAAAGGTTCCGTTTCTTTAAAGGACTGCATCAGTAAAGGACCAAATGTCTTTGAACGCTGACCCGTTTTAGAATAGGAAAAATCGGTTCAACTGCAGATAGTCGCAAAACATTTAGAGTTGCTATTAGGATTGTTTGTGAGAATAAATTTAGAGAGTTTTGTTCATAGATGACAAAGCTGAAGAAAACATCAATATTTCAATTAAAACAGGGCCTGTGATGACATAAACCTTTCCCTCATTGACTTTGTAGATGATAAAAATAAATATGTTTTAAACGTCACTGAAGCAATTGGGAATGCTGCTGATGCAGCAATTCCTAAGACTTCAAACTCCCATCGAAAGCTGAGCAAACCATGGTGGAATTCAGCCTGCCAACAAGCGAAAAAGGAACAGAGGAGGAAGTGGGGTATTTTCAGGAGGTACCCCACCACTGATAATCTCATAGCGTTCAAACGTGCAAAAGCGTTAGCTCGTAGAATACGTCGTCAATGCCAGAGAGAATCTTGGATCAAGTATGTATCTTCAATCACATCGTCAACTACCAGCCAACAGTTATGGAGAAAGGTCAAAGCAGCGAATGGCCTTTATCGGGACTTTACCATTCCGATATTGGAAACATCGACTGCTTTGTATTCGTCACCTGTCGATGTGGCCAACTTGATTGGCCAAACATTCGCTAGTGTATCCAGCTCCGATTCATACAGCCCTGTATTTCAGGTGACTAAGAATCGTTTAGAGCGGACACCTATCAACTTCAGGTGTCGACAACCCCTACCCTACAACTGTGACTTTGACATGTGGGAATTGAAGAGGGCCTTGTCATCGGCCCACAACACTAGTCCAGGTCCTGATGGAATATCCTATGAATTGCTTCGCCATTTGAATGAGGATTCACTAGTAAGTCTCCTTTACCTATTCAACCGAATATGGAAGGAGCAGGTGTATCCTACTCAATGGCAAGAAGCCATAGTGATCCCCATCCTAAAACCTGGAAAAGATCCAAAGAACCCTCTCAGCTATCGACCGATAGCACTCACGAGCTGCCTTTGTAAGACACTGGAACGTATGGTCAATGCCCGTTTCGTTTATCAGCTGGAAAAGAACAGATGCATTCCTCTGTTTCAGAGTGGCTTCCGTAAAGGAAGATCCACTCTCGACAACATTGTCATACTTGAAAACAAAGTTAGAAATGCATTTGTCCGGAGGAATCATCTTGTTTCTATTTTCTTTGATATCGAAAAGGCATATGACCGTACTTGGCGCTATGGAATACTCCGCACTCTTTTTAACTTTGGTCTTCGTGGAAATCTACCAATTTTTATTCAAAATTTTTTAAGTTTACGTACTTTCAAAGTTCGTTTGGGTAACACTCTTTCTGCTTCTTTTTTACAAGCTGAGGGAGTCCCTCAGGGAAGCATTCTGAGTGTCACCCTTTTTATCTGTCATATTTCACCCATCTTAAATATTTTATCGCCTTCTATACAGGCTTCTTTTTATGTCGATGACTTGCAGATCAGTTGTGAAGGCTCGGATATGCGCATGATTGAACGACAGTTACAAACTGCCGTCAACAATATTTTAAAATGGTGCGACACCAACGGTCATAGTATTTCGGCCAGCAAGAGTTGCTGCGTGCACTTTTGCCGCAAACGGGGTATTCATCCCGACCCCGAAATACGCATCCGTGATGTACAAATTCCTGTAGTTCCAAACGTACGATTCCTCGGAGTAATTTTCGACCGCCGGCTCACTTTCCTTCCGCATATTTTACAATTGCGGAAGAGATGTGAAAAATCTTTAAACCTCTTGAAGGTGTTGTCTAACACCTCCTGGGGGGCGGATCGAACATCATTACTCAGAGTGTATCAGGCAATCGTACTCTCTCGCATTGACTACGGATGTGTTGTATACGGATCAGCATGCAACTCTACTCTGAAAAAACTTGACCCTGTCCACCATATGGCATTGAGAATCTGCTCTGGCGCGTTTCGCACATCACCAGTGCAGAGTCTCTATGTTAACTGTAACCAGCTTCCTCTAGATCTTAGACGAAAGAAGCTTTTTCTTGCGTATTATTACAAGATCTTGTCCGTGCCATCACACCCTCTGCAAAATGTGTATATGAATACCAGCATGAAGAGACTTTTTGATGCCCGGCCGTCTAACATCCGACCATTTATGGATAGGATGAAACTTCTTGTTTCCGAACTCGACCTACCTAACGTGGATATCCAGCAAAGAAACATTTTACAATTCCAACCTTGGAACACGCCACATATCCACTATATCAACCCTTTTGCCTCGTACAGTAAATCCACGGTAACACCTATCGCCTTTCAACGCATCTTCGCTTACCATCGCAGTCAGTATAGAAATTTTTCGCCAGTTTTTACAGATGGTTCGAAACGTACAGATTACGTTGGCTGTGGAGTCGTGATTGAAGATACTACGCACGGTTATAGGCTCGACTCTTCTTGCAGTGTTTTTACTGCAGAAGCTTTCGCCATTTACCGTGCACTTCAATTAATCGACTCCAATATACCCCGTAAATACTGCATCTATACTGACAGCATGAGTGTATTAGAAGCGCTTGAAAACTACAACGATCGGTGTCATCCAGTGGTATGTAATATACTCAACAAAACGAGTCGATTGTACAGCAAGGGTTACGATATAGCATTTTGCTGGCTACCAAGCCACGTAGGTATTATTGGAAACGAACAAGCGGATAGCATGGCTCGGTCGGCAACGACCTATCTACCGCTAGCAGTACCGCTTTCAGACATGAAAAAAATCATCCTGCATCATATTTTAACAAAATGGCAGGAATCATGGAGTCAGCAGTTAGATAACAAACTGCACTCTGTGAAACCTGTCATAGGAGCATGGCCTGTGATGCCAATGCGAAGAACTGATGTCAGATTGACTCGTCTTCGCATTGGTCATACTCGCTTCACACACAGGCATTTATTATTTGGTGAAAACGCTCCTGAATGTCCTTCATGCAAGGTCTTGTACACTGTGCGTCACATTTTAATTGAATGTCCAATTTTTAACAATCATCTCATCACCTTTTTTCATACATCTAATTTAACCTTATCTGACTTGGTGGGAGAATCTCCCCACCAAAATCTATTTGCCTTTCTTTTAAAAATTGGATTTTTATATTTAATTTAACAAATTACCTTTAATTATTTTAACTTTCATTTTTATGTATGTGCATGCAAGCATGCACATATATATTTGTATATATAATATATTTCATGTATATTTTAATATTGTTTTCATATTTTAACGAATGTTTGGCGCAGCTTAGCCAAAATTGGCTCTTGCGCCATGAAACCCTACACTCACTCACTCACTCAATTAAAACAGCACAGCAAAAAACATATTAAAACGCGCTTTTCATCCATTCCATTTTCAAAACAAAACATTTCAGTTCTTTCTTCGCGCTTCCTTCTGTTGCTACTCCCGAACAGAGAGTGGCCGCGATAGCCGAGTGGTATAGGTATCGGACCGTGGCTTGCCTTGTCACGAGTTCCGAGCCCAGTACCACTTAAGACCCTCCGTGTAGGGCAGCGATGCACGTTAAATCTGTCGAGAGCTGAAACGTCCTCCCGTTGGTGTGGTGTGGTAGTTAAGAGAGGGGGGTGCCAGCTCAGGTGTCGTCCACGTCACTTGACCATGGTTCAAAATTACGTGGTCCGTCGCCAAAAGCCCTCGAGTTGCTGAACAGTGGGACGTTAATATTCCATCAATCCCGAACAGAGAAGCTTACCTCACATGGAGTTTGATAGTGGCACAACACTCTCCCCACCTTGAGCTTGGGGATGCAAACTCAAAAACAATAAACATAAATATAATATATGAATACAATTAAACAAATAACTACAAATATTTCAAAATATTAGACAAAATCAATATTTTAATGTTCCAATATAAAAAATTCGAAAGTTTTTTTTTTTAAGTGTTTAGAGGTCCAGTCCAGAGTCACTGGTTTTGTTTCTCGTCCTGAGTTATTGGAGTCAGTATTAAGTTGAGGAGATTTAATCACCTCTTCCGGCACTTTCTGAGTTTGGTGCCAACTCCAAAGTCGTTGGATTGGTCTGACTTTAATTTCTCTTCCAGGAAAGAGTTCCATTACCAATTCAGATGACGTCTCCGATTGGTCTTTCAGGGATAGACGACCGCAAAAATCCCGCATACTCAGTTCGAAATCTTTCTTTTAATATTTGTTTTAATCTCTGTATCTCTTTTATTTATATTGGTCTTATGTATTTTGTCCATATCGGGAACATCATTGTTTGGGAGATCTTGAAGAAAAGAGGATGGCGTTAAAGCTTTTAAATCGGGTTCTTCTGATATCAAGGGTCTACTGTTCATAACTGATTCACACTCACAGACAAGAGTGAAGAGTTCTTCATATGTCAAAGATGAACGTCCGAAGTTTTTTCTGAGAACGTCTTTTAATATTCCAATTAGCCTTTCCCAGAATCCTCCCCACCATGGGGCAGATGGTGGGTTGAACTTCCATCTTATTTGGTTAATCTTGAATTCGCGTTGAATTTTTGCCCAATCAAGTCGCTTCAATGATGCATCAATCATTTGGCTAAGTTCATCAAATTGACATTCTTTTTCTTTAACCATATTTCTTAAAGAGTTAGTTTCACTTTCTTTCTGTTGAAGCTCTTTTTCTGTAATCGCCAGAAGCTTATTCAATTCAGATGATTTTCTTTGACATTCCTTATAAGACAGTAACTTCTTTTCATGCAATATTTTTAATTCTTCATTATTCTTCATCATTTCATCTAGTTCATCGTTTAACTTCTTTGCTTGACTAGATAAATTTATTTCGGTCTCTAGTCTTTATTTGATTTTGCAGATCCAGCAACATTTCATCCTTTTCTGCAATAGTGACATTTTGTTCAATAATAATTTTAGAAAACTTCTCACTGTTTTCTAATATTTCAGCTAATTTCTGATCTTCCTTTTTCAATTCTGAATCAAACTCTTCCTTTTGAGATTGAAATTGTCTTTCATGACATATGTTGATTTCTTTTTCCTTTTCCTTTCTTGAATTTTGTTCAATGGTTTCCCGTATACCAAGTAGTTCTAGATCCCACAGTGAAGAAACAGGAATATCTTCCTGAGATAACATGATTACAATATTCATACTTGCATCGGTAGTCGTGTTGGACGAAACCAAACAACTGTAATGCGGATATGTGACCGTTGGATGCAGGAGGGTACGACGGACCGACGTGGTCGATCGCATCCACCTCAGAACACCACTTCACGTGAGGGCAGGCAAATTGTGCGCATGGTAGTGACGGATCACTCAGTCACATCACGAACCATAGCACAGCACATTGAGTCTGTAACGCATCATTCAGTGTCTGCGCATACCATTCGACGTCGTTTACAGCAGAGTGGTCTGTTCGCAAGACGTCCATTGCTTGGTCTACCCTTGACGCAGAACCACAGATGTCTCCACCGCCAATGGTGCGATGAAAGAAGGATGTGGGCGGCAGAATGGAATGAAGTTGTCTTTACTGACGAGTCACGCATCTGTCTGCAACACCACGATGCTCGGATTCGAGTCTGGAGACACCGTGAAGAGAGGATGCTGAACAGCTGCGTTATGCACCACCTCACTGGTCCTGCACAGGGTATTATGTTATGGCTGGATATCACTCTCGCACTCCTCTAGTACGCATTGCCGTTACTTTAAACAGCCAGCGCTACATCTCCGAGGAGTTGAAGCCAGTTGTCCTTCCTTACCTTCAGGGCTTGGCCACAGCCATATTTCAAAAGGATAATGCGCAACCACGCGTGCACGCATTGTCCAAAAGTTCTTCGTGAAACACCATATTGAATTGCTTAACTGGCCGGCTCGCTCTCCGGATCTTTCGCCGATAGAAAACATGTGGTCTATGGTTGTTCAACGATTGACCCAGATTACACCCCCAGCTGCCACACCAGATCAACTTTGGCAACTTGTGGCAGCTGCTTGGTCTGCTGTACCCCAAGAACACATCCAAAGTCTCTTTGAATCAATGCCGAGTAGTGTGGCAGCGGTGATCTCCAACAATGGCGGCTACTCTGGCTACTGATTCTGGGAGGAACCACACTTCACATAAGTCTATAAATTTAATCATTTGATACTTGGCCAACATGTTACCTACAAAATAAATTTTGTTGTGCTATCTCTTGTCTTTCTTGGTGTTGCATTTATGGTGGCCAGCAGTGTATGTAGAGGAGAAAAGAATTCCGATTTATAAAGTTGTATCGATGACAACTGATGGGGCCCATTAACGATAGGCACAGTCAATGGGTTTCTGGCAATGTGAATCAGAGACGATGTCTTACCACATTTTCTCTCTTATAATTACGCTATTCTCCGACATGCCCTCTAATATAACATTCTCAATATGCGTCATTACATGTGAATCTGCATGAAAATTGTGAACTCAGTTCGAGGAAGAAATCCAGAGAAGAATGTTTCGGGCCCAAGTCGAAGAAAACGAATCTGATTACGGGAAATAGTTATATCATGCAGACGTTCATTGGTTAAGTTAGAGTATTTTTTTTTTTTTTTTACGATGATTCTGGGACCTACTACAGGAGGTAAAAATTTTTGGAATCACACACACACAAAAGGTGAAGTGTTCGTTGAACTTAGTGATGACCTTTAGTTGCTGTATTTAGATTTTGTTTTTGATATAACACTAAATGAATTGAACTTAAAATATTGCAAGAGAAAAATCAAACAATAGCAGAATTGATTGGATTTGTTAATACTTTAAAAAAAAACAAGTTAAAGCTAATATCTTCTACGTTGATGAAGATTAATTAATAATAGTTCAAAAATATTTTATGATTAGTTGGTTAAAAATGAAGGTACGTTAATCAAAGAGAAATAATACGATGCAATAATAAAACTCTCTCTGTACATATATTCTGTATTTATTATTGTTATAATATAAATATTGTTGAGCGCTTTTTTTAGCTCGTGCCACAGGGTGGACTGCCACACCTTGAAAAAGTTAGAAGTAGTTCCTCGCATATGAACAGAGATGCCAGTGGCGTAGTGAAACAAGCATCACATACAAACATTATTTGCAGGATTTATTCGAGTGAATAACCAGTTAGAACGTAATAACATTAACAAATTGCCCATATCTGTCGTAGTAAGAGAATGAAAAAAAATAGCCACAGAAGAGATAACTAAGCTTGTTGAATCCTTGTCAAATAATGTTAGGAGAGTTATATAAAGAACGGAATAGCTTATAAAATAGTTACAGTTAATACCTTTCTTTGGGATTTGGAGCAACAACGGCTATTATCCCAAATAGCTTAAAAAGTATGAACTTTTAGTTACAATCCATTATTGTAAAACATTTTTCCAGTGTACGCAGACTTTTGACGCACACGGTTTGTGTAGCTCTCAAGTTATAAATATTTATATTATTTTATTTAATGATTAGGTGTGATTGTTGCTTATACTATTTGAATTTACGACGTTAGAGGAACCAATAAAAGTTGAATTCGTTCAAAAAGAGACTCCATTTAATTAAGAGATTTTTGCATGAATATGAAGATGATCGTCTGTGCGCAAATTTTCGGAGGTAAGTTCGTAAAGATTTAAAATAGAACAGTTAGTTGTTTACTTCCTAGAATTACTTTTAAAAAAATTTTCCATCACATTAACCTTTTTTTTTTAAAAAAATGATTTTCTTCAGACCCTCTTACATATTTCTCAGTAATATAAACAACACCAATTTAATTTAGAATATTAGTTAATTTGTTAGTTAGTATTAGTCCGCTTTAGATGTGTGCAAATTTATATCACTTCTACATAAATATCAGAATGGATATTATTTAATGATTACAATCCTTTAAAATCCTTCTCGATGAAGTTTCGAAAATATGTATGTGGTGAAATAATGTAAAGAGAATGGCTTCCCCAATTGTTTTTCATACGACCTATTTAGTGAAACATCTGCTTGCCAGACTCAATTTTTGGAAGGATTTTCTGACTGAAAGAATGAAAATGACGCATCGTGAATGTGTATTTGTAGAAGACGTACGCACATAATCGAATTTAATAAAGAAGAAGTACCAAAGATCTGCAGAAAATAGTCAAGCTTCTCTCATCATGTGGATTAGACATAATGGCGACTCCTTAGAACAATCGCGACCCTTTTCTCAGTTCACAGATGCAGGCGAACCTTATTTGTTTTCCACAAAGAAATAAGGGGAAATAAAGTTGAGGAAAATATTATAAAGGACGAAGCTAAATACTTTTCTCTGAGTGCCTCGATACGGATCAATTGACAATAGTGCTTCGATGTGTATCTGATGGTGAAGTTTTTCTAACATTCCACTGGAGAAGCGCACTGTTTTGACCTAAAAAACGTAACATTGATAAAAGAAAATTGAGGGGGCATATTTTAAAGATTACATTCCGTGTGCTCACTCACTCAATTCAGTTTCGTTCTTTGGGCCGTTGGACACAAAGAATCTGAACTAATTATAAAAAGAGTAAATGACACAAGATGTTATTGTGGCTTTATTCAACGGTTATACACTCATTGCCGTAAAAATTTGAGCACCAAGAAAAAGTCTTCAAAAGAAAACGAAATTTTATATTTGTAAGTACTACATTGATAGAAGCAAGTGATAAGAAAATGAAAGAAAAAGGATCATTTATTGCAGAAAAAAGTACAAATGAACGCAAGTTTTAGTATTCTGTTTTACCCCTTCCAGCGCGAATGCACGATGCAATACGAGCGGCCCTTGAGGTATACAAGTTGCGTAAGATGTTCTGAGACATCTCGTTCCCCACTTGCTGTAAACGCACCCCTACGACCCAACTCGTAGGCTGCCCAACACTCCGTCGCAAATGATCCAAGATATGCTCGATTGGTGACAAATCTGGGGATCGAGAAGGCCAGGGGAAGGTGGTAATGTGGCGGAGGCAGACTTGTGACATCCTTTCTGTGTGTGGCTGAGCATTGTCTTTTTGAAAAATGGCTCCTGGGAGCCCTACCAAGAGGGGCAACACATGTGGTTGACGGATATCATGGACGTACCGCTGGGCTGCCAATGTGTCATGGATCAATATTAGGGATGGCCGTGTATCGTAAGCAATGCCACCCCATAACTTTACACCAGCTGTGGGAGGGTGTGTCGCTGTAAAGCGAATGTAGCATTGAGGCGCTCGCCGTGGGGCCTCCACACAAGAACACGATTGTCATTGCTGCTCAGATTGCTGCTAGATTCGTCGCTGAAGACGACCTGGTTCCATTCCGTTGCAGCCTAATCTCGTCAGCACACGTAATGGAAGCCACGATACCAGATATCCTTCAGCCAGGTGGTTCGAGAAGACATAGGAGCACGTAGTGATGGTGCTGCATCTGTCAGGAAAGCAGCCAATGAGGAAGTTGGCGCTAGGCGTGCATGTCGTATGATGGGAAGGTCTTCTCGAAGACTGGTCTGTCGAGGGCATCCTGAGCCTAGTTGCCGTGTAAATTACGTCTCTTGTGTTCACTGGTCCCAACACCTCCTCACAACACAATCAGAGCGGCCTAATTGACGAGCTACTCGCCTATTTGACCACCCAGCTTCCATCATGCCGATGATTCTTCCCCTCTCAAACTGCTACAGCCGCTCATATTATATTCGATTGTCTACCTCAGCGTTCCCTTTGCAAAAGATTAAGTAATCTCAAACAAAATGAATCGCTGGACATCGTTGGGCACTGGGACGCGAAGCGTCCCTCCGTCCCATACTTGATGTTTTGGGCTCTTAGAAGTTGTGTTGCCTGGATGGACTGTGTGAGCTCCCATTGGTGTCTGGACGTGGAAGTAGGCGGGTCGAACTTGGGAGTATTGAGAGGTTCAAAGGGCTATTAATCATGGAACAGATAGTCGGTTACAGTGATCAAACACTCTTTCTCGTTGCACTGGTGTCGGATGAGTTTAAACTATTGATTCGGAAGCCTGAGTGGGTCACATAGAAATTAAGTAAAATAAGAAATTAAAAATTTAAAAATTAAAAACAATTAGCTATTGAGGGGGTCATTCCCACGCGGGAATGACCGAGAACTATTTTTAAGGAGGATTGTACGAGTCCAGAAGGATTCTTCTGGGCCTTTTCTTATTGATATTTGGGTCATAGTTCTCGAGATTTATAATATTTTCGTTATTGATATTGGGAAGGTTATTGAAGAACTTTTTTGCTAGTTTTTGAATATAGGATTTAAAAGTTAATAATTTAAGAGATTTATAAATATTTTTATTGCGAGTATAAATACAAGTATGGCTGATTGATCTAATTAATGAATTTTGAGCATTATCGAGAATTTTAATAGAAGAGTTAGCTGCGTATCCCCACACAGGACTTCCGTAAGTTAATATGGGCCGCAAAACGGCAGTATAGAGAAGTAATCTCAAACAAAAAATGATCGCTGGTCATCGTTGGGCGCTGGGACGCGATGCGTCCCTCCGTCCCATACTTGATGTATTGGGCTCTGGGATGTTGAGAGGCCTTGATTGACTGGGTAAACTCCCATTGGTGTCTGGACGTGGAAGTAGGCGGGGCGAACTTGAGGGTAAATCTCAAACAATGACTGACAATGACTGACAATTGACTGGGAGCTGGAATCTAGTCAGATTCCTCCGTCCCATATCGGGAACTGAAGGGGCCTTGTGTTGCGTTCATGGTTTGGGGGTTGAGCAGGTGTGGCCACTAGAGCGGACAGCGAATGGCGAGAGAGCAGTAAATCTCAAACAAGGTATGACGCTGGTATGATTATTGGAACATGGAACGCGAAGCGTTCCTCCGTCCCATCACTGAATAGTGAATGTGGCCTGTAACGTTGAGTTTTCCTGGGTGGATTAGCCAGAAGCTATCTGATTGGTTAGAGTAGAATTGAAGGGGTGGCAGGGAGTAGGCAGGAGATGACGTAATCGTCTGGTGAACAGAGCCTGTGGAGATGATTCAAAGCCATGTGTGGATATCGAGCAATGCGGTTGGTTGATAGACCTAAGTGAGCTACCTCTCTATTGGCTGTACCAGAGTAGGCTAAAGGGGGTGGGCGTTCCTGATGGGAAGCAGCATTTGAGAAATTTAAGATATGAGAAAATAAAGTTAATAAATTTAGCAATTCATTCATCAAAAGATGAATGAGAAAAAGAAGAATTATGGCGGGTTGTAAGAGTCTAGGAGAATTCTCCTAGGCCTCTTATGACTGTCAAGTGGAATATAATTTTCTAAGTTATTTAAGTTGGCATTATTTATGTTGGGAATATTGGCAAAGAATTTCTTTGCTAGAATTTGGATATAATTTTTAAATGGTTGAAGTTTGAGAGCTTTGTAGATATTGGAATTTTTGGTATATCTATTTGCCTTAGTTATAGTTCTAATGATAGAGTTTTGAGAAGTTTCCAAAATTTTAATATTAGTCTTTGCTGCATATCCCCATACAGGACAGCCGTAAGAGATAATGGGCCGCAAAACGGCTGTGTAGAGAAGCACTTTGTTATACATATCCATTTCTGAATTCCGGCAGATTAGGGGGTAGATTGATCTTAATGCGTTCCTGAATTTGTCACGCGAGTGTAAGATGTGATGTTTTCAAGTGAGATTTTTATCTAGAATAATACCGAGGTATTTTGTAGTCTGAGACCATTGCAGTTGTGTGGAATATAGTGTTGGTGGTGTGATTGGTTTGATTCTTTTGGTGAAGAGCACTGCTACAGTTTTATCAACGTTAATCTTGATTTTCCAGTGATTAAAGTATACTTCGAGTAATGCTAGGTGTTTATTGAGTGCTGAGGTGACTGTCTTTGGATTTTTGTAAGTGGCGAGGATAGCGGAGTCGTCCGCGTAAAGGTTTAGCATGGTTTGTGGATGTGATGGTATATCATTCAGGTAAATATTGAAGAGAACTGGGCCCAGCAGGGATCCTTGTGTTACTCCTATGTTGACGCGGTGTGGAAGTGAGAGCGTGTCGTTGATTCTGACTTGGAAAGTTCTGTTAACTAGATAGGAATTAATAATGTGAATAAGAGGGGAAGGAAAATGATAGATAATAAGTTTGTAAATGAGTCCGCTGATCCAGACCCGGTCAAAAGCCTTTTGGATATCGAGAAAGACAGCTGCAGAGGATCTGCCTCTCTGAAATCCAGCCGAGATTTTTTCCGTAAGTCTGAGCAGCGGATGATAAGTGGATAGCTGCTTAGTGAATCCAAACTGATTCGGGTTTAGAAAGTTAGTATCATAAATGTGAGTATGAATTCTATTTAGAATAATGTGTTCAGCGATTTTGCTGAGCCAACATAAGAGAGAAATTGGTCTGTACGAGTCGGGATTATGAATGTTTTTTCCTGGTTTTTTAATTGGGAAAACAATGGCAGTTTTCCAATTAATTGGAAAATGCCTAAGATAAAGAATTTTGTTAATAATACGAGTTAAGATGTGAAGAACCTTGAGTGGGAAATGTTTGATCATTTTGTTAGTAATGTTATCAAAGCCAGGTGCTTTATTGTTTTTTAATTTTCTAATAAAAGTGATGATCTCGTCGGGATCAGTGGGAGTGAGAGGGGTAGTAGGAGGTAGAGAGAAAAAATTTTCAAGAGTGGAGGTGGCGTCAGAATCTATGTTGTTCGTGTAATTATCTGGTGTTTTGTTCTCAGTGTAATTGTCTTTAAAGCTATTTGCGATTAAGTTTGCTTTCTGTTCATCGCTAGTAGCGGTGCCAGAAGCGTGGTTGAGAAATCTCAAACAATTACTGAATTTACTGAATTTTGTTTCTTGGAACATGGGACGCGAAGCGTCCCTCCGTCCCATCACGGAATAGTGAGTGTTGCCTGAAAGTTGAATCCTGGGTGGGGAGCTAGAAGCTTCCTGATTGGCTGGCTGGGAGTCGTAGTAATCGAAGTGGTGGCGGGGGGAAAGGAGGTGACGTGGGTGTCTTGACTGCTGGAACTGTGTGAGATGAGCTGAGACCTGGTGTGGATATGGTGCAATATGATTGGCGGTTGAGACTGAGTGAGTTAGATCTCTATTGGCTGTACCAGAATTGAGTAAATAAAATGGGCGTTCCTGATGGGGAGCAGCAATGAAAAGTTAAAATCTCAAACAAGCTCTGCTTACCTGTTTTATACTCCAAGGAGATCGCCGTTCACCGCCCTCTAGTGGCATCACGCTGCATTTCTAATCCTTTGCATATCTCCCCGACATGTACCTTCATGCCAAGTTTCGTTACTTATTTGTCGGTGCACAAATTTTTATTACTTCTAGAAAGACTTACAAGTCATTGCTGAAGATATGACACAAAAGCTACAAGTAATTCATGAAGCTAAATGTCTTCTAAAAGGTTGTCGAAGAAAGAAATATTATCATGGTAGGATTTTTGGCTGTTGTCTTAAGCTGGATCAATGGAG
This sequence comes from Trichonephila inaurata madagascariensis, assembly GCA_019973955.1. Taxonomy (NCBI): domain Eukaryota; kingdom Metazoa; phylum Arthropoda; class Arachnida; order Araneae; family Nephilidae; genus Trichonephila; species Trichonephila inaurata. The sequence goes on from BMAV01025413.1 coordinate 124,138, forward strand.
TAAATAAATATTTACAAATGAAATCAATAGAACTTGAAACAGCCAACAATCTTCTAAAAGCATTACTGTGTTTTTTTTAAATTCGCAAAGAAAAATGTTTTACGAATATGAAAGAAAAGCAAATAAGAAAATAGATTTACAATACACTGATAAATGTAGACGTGTGTGCATAAGAAAACGACATTACGATGACGGCGATGCAAAAAATGTTCGTCAAGGAAGTGAAACATTTAAAATTGAAACTTATCTATCTATATTAGACATTACATGTGAAGAACTTTCCCGTCGTTTGGAGTAAACTATCTTTTCTCTTTGGGTTCCTCGCTTTTTTTCCATCTAAGAGAAGATTCCGAAATTAAGCTGCCCAAATATTTATCCCGAGGACATCGAATTCGAATTCACAGATGAATTTTATAAGCATTTCATATTACAAACAAAAGATTTCAAAAATGAAGAAACGGTACCAGCATCGCGATCATACGAACTTATTTTTAAAAACTTGCTGTAATCAACGTTTCCCAATGTTATGACTACATTCAAAATATACAGATGTCTTAAAATAACAAATACTTCTGGTGAACGAAGCTTTTTAAAATTAAAGATGTTAAAAAACCGGCATCGATCTTCAATAACACAAGAAAGGCTGAACTCACTTGCTATTATGACCATTGTGAATACGACGTCTTTCAGAACATAAAATTCCAAGATGTTCTAAAAGAATTCACGGCCAAAATATTAAGAAAGCAAAATATTCAGTTATTTTTTTTACTGCAAGAGTTAGTTTTTTTATTACATATTCTAATAAATAATTATTGTTTATTTCTATTTTTTTCGGAATTAACTCATAATTTACTATTTTATTTGTACAATGAAAAATATTCCTAAAGTGTTGTGTGATAAAATTATTAGGCTCCGAGAATTCGACTGCCTAGGAGTCTCCATGCCGTTTCAACCGACACTGGTCTAGGGACTGTGATGGAATTGGTTTGGGACATGATAGAACAGCCATGGCTTTCCATTGTCAGCCATTAGGTTCGTACCTTTGTCCAACTGAAAGTAAAAATCATCACTCGCCGCAAGTTTCTCGGCACTTACCCTGATATTTTACTTCAGTAAGTTCAAGGAATCAATATTGTAAATTCTTGATTCAATAAATTCCCAAAGCCTTCCTATGCACCCCCAAACATTATACCTCCCCCTCTATGTTTGACACAGTCGAAAAAAGATTCTCTTTCTTAAGGTATCCGACTACGTTCGGAACCGTGATTTTAAAAAAGCGCATAAATGGATAATTTTCACGATACTTAGTGTCACTCAGATTAGAATACATGCATAAAATTGTTTTATATAAGGACACTTTGACAAAAAAAATTATTTAAATACAATATTTTGGCAAAAAATTAACTTAGAATAATCTTTTTTCAAAATGTTCTCCTTTTGTGAAAAATGCTTCTATTATAATAATATTTTGCCTGTATATAGCTCAGACCTCTCTACAGAGGCTCAACTAGAATTTTTGAAAAATTCACATTTTCAGAGTTACCACCCATTGAAATAAATATTGGAGTTTTTTTCTTAAAATTGCTCCCCTCTGTTGTCGTAAAATATGGATAAACCCACTTCTAAGCTATATATTTCAAAAATTCTACTTTTGTGATTTTTTTTATACTTTTTGTGCCATTTTAAAAATGAGTCAAGTTGATATACTCAAGAAAAAGAGAAATAAAAAAAAGTAACTAAGTTTAAAGGAAAAATAAATTGGGAAAATTTGGATTTTACTGCATGTCAGTTTTTAATTGGAAAATTTGGATTTTACTGCATGTCAGTTTTTAATTGAAAAATATGAACCAGTTAATGAAAAAGCACATTTGAGGAATTATTTAATGTGTGTGAAGAAACAGATATCGGTAAATTTGTCGAGGAACAATTAAATATTCAGGAAATTATTGATGGTGTGTGACGGACTCACGCGTCTTTTCTGTAACATAACCTCTGGGTTCTTTGACGGCCAAGATTAATGGCAAATCTTTTCCAACCCAAATCCAAGAAGTGAAATGCAATTGTGAAATGCAAATAAGATAACTTTTAAAAGAACAGAAGTTTCAGTAAGCAGAATGGCAATTTAGGGGAAAGTTTTGTTAAGAAGAGATACGAGTGTGAATTGACAGCCTTCATAAAGTTACCGAGATAATCAGCCACATTGATACAAGGTGCATACCATTGCACGCGTGCCCAGGTGCTTCGTACTGTGATAGAACCTTAGCTTGAATTAAGGTAGGACTGATTGTTTGATATTAGGACTTGTAATATTATCAGAATTGAAAGTAGGCGGATAATATAATTATTTAGATATAAGTGGTCTAAGTTACGCGATCCAGTTTAACTATTGCTGTGTGTTTGGTTTATTAGATTCTCATTTATTAGAATTTATCTAAATTATTAGAGAGATTTAAGTTATATTCTTAATAAAGTCATATTAAGAATTTTAAAATGTTTATTCAATTCAACAATCTCACACCTCTAATTCACGCTGACAATCAAAGATATGGTCACCAAAGAACGACCATATCACAGGTGTTATAGCTGAGTTAAACAGAAAAAATAAAAAGTTGGACTCTCACTCAAATCCTGAAGTAAGTTCTGGAAGAGTTTCATTAGAAGCAGTAAAGCTTCCTAAATTAACTTTGCCAACATTTAGTGGAAACTAACATGATTGGATAACTTTTAAATATCTTTTTAAAGCAAGTGTGTCCATAACTCATTTTTTTTTTCAAAAAATCTTTTTTATAAAAGGTGATGCATTTAAAATTATTTATTCTATAGCAATTTCAGATAGTCACAGAGCGAGGGAATTATTAGTGGATCTCCAAAAAACACGAACAAGTTTTTTCTCATATTAGAAGATTGATGTCGTTCAATCAGCTTCTGTAGTTTTGGGTGGAGTAGATAACTTAAATGAAATTATTCATTCATTGGAAATTTTAGATAACCAAAGAAGATGATTTCAGTTATATTTTGTAACTATGTAATTTTGCAAAAATTAGATTTTTCAACTTAATTGTGGTGGGAGAGACAGATTAAAAAGATGAAATACTTAAATTAAACGATTTAATTCAATTTTTGAAAAATTATGCTAGAACTTTGCAAAATAGTAAACTTTATAAATCTTTCAATAATAAATTGAATACATTCTTTACAAATCTCAAATGCCTTTTTTTTGTCATAAGGATTATAATCTGTTAAAATGTTCTACATTCCTGCAATTAACTGTGCGAAAAAGAGTAGATTTTGTGAAAAATAATAGATTGGGCTTTAATTGTTAATCTAATATGCCACAATGCAAGACTATTACCAAATGTAAACACTATTGTAAAACGCATCATAATACAATAAAACCTGTTTTTGTGCGGTAGATAGAGACCACATAAAAAGAAACTGCACAAAAAAAATTCAAAAACACACACACTTCATATATACTTACATATTACAAACAACTTTGTCGACACACTACAGGAAAAAAAAAATTTATGCGGCGAGAAGAGAGATCGCATAAAAAAGTCGCTCTTAGAAATTACGCCAATAATTTACGAAATTTATGAGAAAGTGCTTCCAAACAAAATTAATAATTACACATGGAAAACATTTAATTTCTCATTGTTATACACGGAGAAGCTTTCAAAATGCACACACATAATTCACTGCTACTCGTATTTCAAAGCGTACACATGAATTAGTTTAAAATTGCTTTCGTCACTTGGTTTATTTTTTGGCTCCATAAAGTATTGTTAGAACCCTCTCAAGGCTCTTTTTATTCGTCTTCATAATTATTGACATTGAATCTTCAATCAAGCTCGTGCTGCTAGCGCGTTGAGAGAAAGCAATGGAACGTTTATAACAAATGAATAAAGCGTCTTGAAGAGTACACTAATAGAAAACATAACAGAGGCACCAAAGCCTTTGACCGCACAAAAAGGTCGTATAAAAAAGAAACGCACAAAAACAGGTTCTACTGTGTATTGCATTATGCTACAACCCAAAATATCAATCGAGTATTCTACCCCCAGAAGCTACCGCACTTATTTCAAGAGGTTCCCAAATTCTTTAAGGCCTACAACATCAACTGCATATGCTTCAAGTTCTTACAATAGTAAACAAGCTCACATTTTGCTGCATTAATTAGAGTTAGCAAGAACTGGTTAAGTGCCGATGTTTATTGGATACTAGGAGTCAAAAGTCATTCGTTTCGAATGAATGCGCAATTTGACGATTTCTTATCTGGGTTCTTTAAATACTGTGAGTAACGGAGAAATGGATCACTATTCACTTCTCACATTTCGAAAGCAATCTTCCGATTTCAACTTCTGCTTTTGTAACAGAAAAAGTGACAAAATTCCTCATGTGTCTTTACCTGCAAACATTTGTTACAAGTTTAATGACTTATCTGATCCATCATTTCACAAACTTGCGAAAATTGATATTTTATTAAGTGCAAACGTTTTTTTAATGCATTTAATTTATGGAGACATCATCCAACGTGTTCCAAATCTTCCATTCGTTATGAATTCAAAATTAGGCTGGATCATTTCAGATACAGCCTATCTCCGAATTATAATCCAGTGGACGTGAATCATTTTATTAACAATAAATGACATGTTTTAAAATTGAGATTCACTCATGAAGGAAAGGTGAGTGCATTTCATTTTGAAAAACATCTGACAAAATCAAGAAGCTTTAAGAAGAACGACTTCATGAGTCATCATTAACTCCAAAAAGTTTTAGCTCTCTACTGTTCAATTACCACCTACGGAAAGAAAATGTGGAAAACGAAAGAACAGGAAAAAGGTTTTCAAACAAATAACTTTGCCTTTTAAATTGTCTTCAAAGAGGAAACTCCAGAATTCTCAATTTGTATCCTTTTATTGATAATGATGGTGTTTGACGTGTTGATGGTAGATTGAAAAAAAGTAATATTAAATATTGTCATAAACATCTCTACCTGATAAGCATTCTTTATCAAAGAATATTTTCATAAAAAGTATTTGAATCATTATTATATTAAGTGCGCAAAATGTTTTGGCCCCTAAATGGAAAATCTTTTTTGAAGAAAAATTGTGCTTACATGTTCTAAGGCTAAGCCAATTACTGAAAGGCAACTTTGGGGTAATTTACCTTATGATACAGTAAATCAAAAGTATATGTTTTTAACTGCACAGCCATAGATTTTTGTGTGTGGTCCTTTTTTCATTAGATACAAAGAAAGGGTGCATTCTATAAGAGTTATGTTTGCATATTTATTTGTTTTGAAACTCGTACCTTTGAATCTACTCTGAAAAGATTCTTTTCTAGACACGATAAAAGTAGTAAATTGTTTAGTGAATAATGAAAAAAAATTTAAAGGAGCTAAAACTGAATTTAAGAAATTGTCAAATAATCAATAATAAACCAGATGAGTTATTAACTAATTATTTATCTGATGAAGGGATTCAGTAGAAATTAATTCCTCCTAGATTCCAATATCATTTAAAAAGAACGGTATGTGATTCAAAATTAACTGTAGAAGAATTTTTAACTTAAATCAATCAAATTGAAGGAATTTTAAATATCCGTCCTATTTCTCTATCTTCGGAGCCTGATGACCTAGAAGTTTAAACTCCTGCACATTTCTTGAATACATACCTTACCAGTAATTGATGCCAGATAGTAGGCTTTCACACTGGCAAATGCTTTCAAAATTTGTTCAAACGTAGATCGCACACCTATTTCAAAGAATAATATTAAAGTACCTCAGCTATTTTAAAGGAAGATAACATGCCTAATAGCAAATGGTTATTAGGGAGGATAACAGAAACGTTTACAGAGTCAGATGGAAAAATAAGAGTAGCCAATGTGAAGAGAAACAGCGGCGTAACGGAGAATCACCGCAAAGTCAGGTTTTGGACCCGTTTACACATGCAAACCCGCAAATTCCCGGCGAATTGGGGTTGAAGAGAAAAGCCCGGTATTATGTTTCAGCCCGCTTACATGAGAATCTGGTGATTGGTTGATAGATTCACGTGACGAAACAGTCTAACCATGGAAACACCCAGAATGTTGAGTGCGATGATCGTCCAGAATCTTCGCTATCTTCAGAAGCTTCACATATTTTTTTGTTTTATTTTTTGCAATAGATGACCAGACAAAATTAAGAATTTACAATCAGATTTTTTCTATTGTGCTAAAAAAAAGGCAGAAAAGTAAAAAACTTGATAATAAATTTTCAAAATTATATAATTTTATTTATTTATAATAATTATTTATTATAGCGCTAAAAATGGTAAATTCAATGTTCCTCTAAAATTTGTTTGTGTAAATTTAAGATTTAATACATTGGAATATTTTTATACAAGGTTTTTTTTATTATAAACATGTTTTGAACGTATTAGATATTGCCAAAAAAAGAAATGTATTTATTTCGCATTCTAGTTTCTTACTTTGGTTACGGAAAGAGATATAGATTTAAGACTTATGACAGTAAAATTTTAAATTTATAATTTATTTATCATAAAGATAAAAAATTATAACTTAACACAAACTAATTATACAGTAACATAGAAAATTTAATTCATAGAAATTTTTTTATATAAAGTTACAAATATTTTCAACTTATCAGATATTGTCAAAAAATAAATAAAATCTCTACATTTTTTTATTCTGCATTCATGTTTATTACTTTTCTTATATACACAAAGGCATGCAGGCATAAAACTTTTGATGATATAATTTTAAATGTATGATTTATTTATTATAGAGTTACAAATGGTTATTTGAATGTTACTGTTTAATTTGAGTGCAAATTTTTCATCCATTTAAATACTTTTATATACTATTAAAGATATTTTAAACACTTAATATGTATTGTCAAATTATATAAATAAATAAAATCTCTAAATTTTTTTCGCATTCTAATGTGTGCTTTTCTTCCTTTTTTTCCCCTTCTTTTTTTTAAATGTATTTTCAACTTTACATTTCACTTTTAATATCTGTTTTTTAATTTCTTCGTGCAGATTCTACAAATATACTTGAACAAATGAATCTCGGTCGCAATGCATCATGGGAAAATTAGAAACCGTACCCCCATTTGCCCTGCTCCAAAGCGGGTACAGAAATCAAACCCGCTTTTCAAACCGGCTCGTAGTGTAAACAGGTCTAGAGAGGATCAATGCCGGTATTTTATCGGCAATTTTTGTCCATGTAAACGGGGCTCAAGCCGTCAGTCAGGCTTTGAGCCTCCCCCTAGAACCTTGCCCCCTCCCACCTGCAGTGCGGAGTTGTACGCTACGCCACTGAAAGCAAAACATGTTATTTTTAAAAGAGACATTACTAAACTTTGTTTTGTAAACAAAAAATTTGGATTGCTAAATATTATTTACTTGTTTCAAATGTTCATTGCTTATAGAAAAATTCAGAATTTGTGTCATTTCATTGTTTGTTAAGATTTATTGTGTGTGAAATTTCTAGTCATGTTTATATTTACTATTGTGAATTTTAAAAAGTTCATTTAATCCATATTATTTCCTTCTTTTATCACTTAATTTCAGCTTGTTGAACCTTCAAAGGTTCAAGGCATATATTAAGTCTAGGCTTGGAAATATGACTGGTTGAAACGATTTGTGACATGGTTTCAACCACGCCTCTTTTGAGAGGAACGGTATTCATATGTTGTGTGTGAAACAAAGAGTTTCCACTGAGCTTTGCATTCTTTGTGGGGAGTTTGAATTTGTTTCAGAGAAAACGCTTGTGACCACTTTGAGAGTAATCCTGTTGCTTAAGTTCCGAATATTTGTCCAGATTAATTACTCATATTTGCTATGGGTTAAGCAGTCATTAGTACGGATTAATCATCCGTCGTAAATCTAATGAACGATCGTTAAAGCAATAAGAGACACTTTTGGCTTTTTCATTTTGTTATTCAAAGAAATAAATTAATGATCCGAGAATACTTGTCACCCAAAGCAGGGATCGACGGAACAAGCCCATTCAAAAACTCAATTCCGATCTGAAGAGAAAATTCTGAAAAAAGCTCAACTTTCTTCAGAGCGAAAAGGAAACAATGTAATGGCGCGCGTCTTCATTTACACATAATTCAAAGTTCTCAAGAGAATAAGATACTTTTATTTATAACTCCCTCTTTAAGGGCCAAACAATTTACCAGGATTAATTTATCGAAATCATATTCTATCAAAATCACTAAAATAAAAAATATAATTTTTAGAATTAGGAAAAAAAAAAACACCTCCAGATTAAAAATTGTCTTTTTGGTGGCAGAATAAGTTGAAAAGACTACTGAGCAGTATGTCATTTTCACACACACACACAAAGTCTTAACCTTTCACTTTAGGGCTAAAAATCAGGACAAAAAACACGCCGGAAAATTCCAAGAGCACATTTGATATGAAAATGAAAGCTCTCTCCCACCTTCAATGGGAAATGATACTCCCACCCGTTGAAAATGTACCCCTTCAGCAACATGCCACGCTATTCCTTTCGGACATTTCCTATCTGACAGGGATTTACTACTGAGTTTCCGCTGGAATGACTGACGAACTATTACTATTCACCTACTAAAGGGACCAGAAATAACGAACGTTTATTAGTTAGTCCGGACAATGCTTCTTTCGCTTAGTTGACTATTATCTACAAAAAGATAACTTAAGTTACTGAGAGATATCACATTTATATTCCCGCTATTTTATTTGAAAATAGAAAAGCTTAAATGTTTAAGTTTCTAGTAAGCCATTTGAACAAAAAGCGCGATAATTTGCTTAAGTTGCTCAATTGGCCCATTCATTCTATACTAAAAAAGCAGGTGTTGTACAACCAATTTTCTTTTCAAAAAAGTTAACTAACACACAAAAATAAAATGAGATTGAATATCCTACAGTTAACTGTTTTTTTATGCATGCACTTATCTTCCCTGTCAGCACATACTAAGAAAACACAGTTAAAAATGAAGCCTCAATATATATAAATAGAAAAAGGTTCAATGAATTCTCTTTTTGGAGATCTTTTGACAGATGTATATTTCTACCCTCTTTTACCTAATTTTTGAGTTTCACTTAATTTTTCTTTTCGTTATTGATTCCAATGCATTTTTTCATGCTGATTTCAAATCCGAGGGCAAAATAAATAGTTTTATCGATATTTAAAAAAAAAAACGTGATAAGTCAAGCACAAGGACATTGTAGTAATAAGTTAATGTTTTTCAACCAACGAAATACACCATTTTTCCTACCAATTAGAAGGGGGAGGGGGGGTTAAAGGGTTCAAAAAAGAATGTGCAGCATGTTTTAGGGCAATAAGCAGTTTTGCGTTGCAATTTTAAGTAGGGTGAATAATATTAGAATTATGGGTAAATTTTCATTTCTGCCTTATAATGAAAGATACAAAATAATACTTTTGATAAAGAATGAATGCTATTCTATGCGCCAAATTGCAGTTGAAGTACCATGTGGTCTCTCTACTGTTGTTAGCACGTTGAAAAAATACTCTGAAACAAATTTTATTGCGAACAGAAAGCTATCTGAACGACCGGGAAAAACAACTTTACGTGGAAACAGGGTATTGCACAGGATTTCACTTTCAAACCAAAAGCTTAATTCACAGTAAATTTTGAAATAATGAATTCTGATATCGAAAGCGAATGTGTGCCCGTGAGAGGTAGACTGTGGGTGATTGGATTACGAAACCATTACCGACCGATTTTCAACGCAAGAAGTGATTGGAATCATTCATTATGGACTGTAACATTTAGTAATGAAAGTCAGATTTGGTAAGCAAAGTAGTACATATGTGAGACGACACATTCAAGAGAAATTCAGCCTTCGGTGTCTGAAGCCCAAAGGAAGCGAAATAGGGCCTTCTTGTGGTGTTTACCATGCAAAGTCAATACTGTGAATAAAATGACCTACCCAGGACCGTCTTCGGATAGACAATCTGTTGCAGAATATTGGTCATGATATTTCCAAGTAAAACCTTCAAACAAACGTGAATTAATCGTGTTTTCTTTCAACCATATAGTCACGAAAGAGCTTCTGGTGCATTACATGCCAAAATGATGTACAGCCGTAATAAAAGCAAACGGCGCACCCATAAAATATGAAACAACCATGTAAAATATGCATTAAATGTACCGTATTTGTAATTTTTTATGTTATCCGACCACGCATATCATGTTATTCTGTTTTGAATTATTTTTTGTACATACTATATGTTCTTGTTCTCAAATAGGTGCACAGGCATCCCGCATATAAAACGGTACTTGTAAAAAATGTTTTCAATATTACACGGTACAAAATTTGTGATTATTATAACACGGATTCGATATGACAAAGTACCAGTGGCGTACCGTACACCCCCGCAACCTCTGCACTGCGGGAGGGGGAAGGGACTCTAAGGGGTCCAAAGCTTGACTGACACTAAGTACGCATTTGGGCTAGGGGCCCAAAACCTGAGTTTGCAGGAGGGGGCCTAACGTTCTCCGTTACGCCACTGCAAAGTGCAAAAGCTGAATTGACTACACGGTTTTGATACAAGATGATTTTAAGACATTGAATATCATTTTCGTTCAATAAGGGGAATTCCCAATTTTATAGCTTCAGCGAAAAATTTAAAAGATAATTGCTGAGTTCCTTCCGAAAGAAGTGCGAGATCAAAATAGAAAGATTTTTGTAATGATGGAGACTTTAAGGAAGTAAAATAGATCAGCTGTAATTTCGGATGAAAATTAATTTTGTGATATTTTTAACTTACTTTTTCATTTTATTTTTAATTCGAACGAAATTTCAGCTATTATAAAATTTTACACATTGAGACTTAATTTCGATGTAACAGGGTACACACATTGCCTTGATTTATATTATTTCAAAGTTTCGTATAACACGGTTTGATACAATGTGAAACGCGGTTTCGATGCAACACAGTGCATATTGCCCTGATTTATATTATGTACAAACACAATTAATTTAATAAATAAATAAAATAATAATTTAAATAAATAAAATAGTCTCGTATAGCACGGTACGAATTCACCGTGGCCTGTACTGGAAAAATTGCGATTTCAAAAGGAGAAGAAAAAACTAGTAATAGCAATAATAAAATTTAAGATTGTACAATAATTTCATAAAGAAAAATTAAGTCCAACACAAAAATTAGGCAAAAAAAAAAAAAAAAAAATGAATGTCTTTTTGCCACCATTGTAGTATTTAACTTAACTTCGATGGAGGGGAAAAATTCCTTAGCACGGGCAAATTGCACCAAAATGTTTTGAAAGAACAGCAGTTCAAGAACATTTTCGTATTTTTATTTCATTTCTTTATTTCATGGCATTGTCATCCATTTGTAATTAGACTTTATTTTGCGAGAGAATTCCTTTAAAGATGCCCCACAGAAGTCAATATTTCAAAATCTAAAAACAGCGAGAGAAAACCAAATTTCTCTGGAAAACACAACTTTAGAAAATAAGACACCACATTTTATATATTTTCTCCCGGAGAATTCATGTGATGTTGAATTTAAGCTATATATTAAAAGCAATAATACTGGAAATTTTCCGAATTGCTCTAAATGTAGAACAAATTTTAAAAAGGAATTGAAAACATTCAAACGAAAAGCAGTTTTCCCTCTAAATGCACAGTGGTCAAGGTCACGGACTCGTGGTGTCATGAGCCACTGCCGTGTAGCGATGGAAGTTAGGAGAGAAAGGTGCCAGCTCAGGTGTCGTTCTCATCATTTGACCCCGTCGCCAAAAGCCTTGGAGTAGCTGAACAACCTGACGATAATATTCACTCACTCTATATCAGTGGTTCCCAAAGTGGTCTATAGAGACCCCCAGGGGTCTACGTCAGTGAAAAAATAGTTTGGGGGTTCATGAACTGTACATGGAGGTCTACGATAGCCTAAACCAGATCGTGACTTTTATTTTAAATGAAAATTTGTCAACCAGATTTACCTATTTAACAGCTTTATTTATTAAATTTACTGAGGTTAATTTGCAGTTACAAGGCGACAGCATAAATTTTATTTAAAAAAACCATAATTTCAGTGTTTCTTGTGTATGTGTCAGAATCAAGCTAAAGGAATATAAAATTGGACGTCGCGAATTTTCACAGTTTCTCAACTTGTCACACACAATCTGCCAAAAAAAAATGACGTTTTAATCTATGTTTAACATTTAAATGCCTTTTATTCAGATTTTGAAACTAGGTCTGAAAATGCTTTGACTATGTAGATAATGAATTCATGCTGTCCTATTAAAAAAAAATGTCTGATTACAAAAGAACTGATTTTCATTGCCCTAACGAAGATCTTAAAGTAAAGTTTAGAAACGAATGTCACAGCAATTTCGGCTTTAAAAAGATATATATATACCTGTTATTTATCTCGAATTATGGAACATCGCAAGAAAGATTTTAATTGCTTTATCCTGAGAGGAGGAGTTTCAACGCGCTTGCCAATCTCCAAAATAAAAAGAGAAAGAATAAAAGAAAGATTGGATATTATTGACCGAGGAGGTTTAGGGTTAAACCTGAAAAGATTAAAACCAAATGTTGAAAATTTGGTACTGAAGCAACAGATTCATCCCACCCATTAAAAACATTTGTTTTTTGCTCAGTTATTTTATGTAACAACTATTTCATATATTAATTAAATTTTAATTTAATTAATTCACATGTGTTTCTTAAGTTTTAAACACTCTATTTAACTACAGTTTGAAACATAAAACTTTAAAAGTAAGTAGTGCTATACCAGCTGTCAAAAAACATTTAAGTTGATAAATTTGCAAAAATTTAATATAGGCGAGTAGGGGTCTACACAAAAAACCGAAAAACATGGGTTAAAGGGTGTTATACAAAAAAGTTTAGGAACCTCTGCTCTATATACACAAACTGTGTTCAAATTAAGTTCTAAAAAACAAAATATCTTGTTAGTTTAAATTAAATCTTGAAATCAAATATTACTTTTCCATCTATAATAGAGATGTCATGAATTTTTAAATGAAATAACCGTACGTAAATTTTTAAAAACTCAATTTCCTTTTTATATTTTACAGAAGAAATATGATCGTGAAAAAAAAAAAATTAAAAATGGTGATAAAGTGTAGTGAATCAGCCAATTTAATCGATCATAAGAAATATATATATATATATGAGTTGACCCTGCATTCAAATTCTTTTTAAACTATCCAATTGATCTGGTACTTCCTCCCCATTCGAACCAACGGGTAGCAGGTGGTTTGCGAAGGCTGGCACCGAGCCAGGGGTAGCTATTTATAGAGCAGCCTTTGTTTCGGTCAACTCTGGATCCAAAGGAAGTCAAGTTTCTCCGCATTTTTGAAACAATCCGCTTATGCATCCTAACGAGATGAATTGCAATAAATAAAAGTTGTCAACGAAAATTTATTTCAAAAATAATTTTTCAATAGAAATTAAAACATAAAGTAAATGGAAAAAGATTTTGTAATAAGTTAGGTCTGAACCCCTTTTTTGTGAGTACGTAAATATTTCCACGGATGCAATGTTATTCAATTTTCTAGGGGTTTGCTAAGTAACTTCAGTGATAGAAAATAAGTTTCATCACAGTTTCACTATTCAAATGGACTCGTTCAATATCAAATCATTATTCTGCTCATTTTTAATATAAAAAAATTTGAATTTGCTAAAAAATAATTGAAAAAACTTGGATGGAAAAATAGAAGGAGTAGCTCACTTTAAAAATGAAAATTCTCCAAAGCATTTTCGTTTTTTATATCATCTACTTTTTAAATATACATGTATATGTTACCGTTCAAGTGTAGAATCAGGGCCGATCCTAGCGCGTGCACGGCACGAGGGCGGCCGCATATAGTTCTATCAATCAAGCCAAATTTTGTGCAATTTCTCCAAATAAATCTTATAATAAGTTGAATAAATATGCTGAATTTTAAATAGTTTTTGAAAAATCCAAATAAGTCTCGATTTCCCGATAGCACAACATAGTTTAAGAAAAACAATGTTAATGCACATAGTGTCCATTAATTTTACGTGCATCCTTCATTTGATAGCAAAGTTCGTGACCGCAATAGAAACGATTTTTTTTTTAATTATCAGCGACTCACTGAGAATTGATATTTAACAAAAGCGTCTCAAAATTTATTTTTGCGAAAGCTGATTTGCGAAAATATTTAATATGGTTAATATTACCTAAGACATGGGAGTGTTTGGATTCAATATGTATTTGGACAAATTAAAAGTTTTCACTTTAATGATAGCCTTACAAGAGTTAGAAAAAATAAAATAGAGGAAAGAAGTGATTTTACTTATGGTTTTTTACAACACTCATTAACAGCGCCCATTTTCCTTTTTAGTAAAAATGTTATATTTCCGTTAAAAGGTAGTTTCTTGAAATTATATTTAGTACAAAAATATTTGAGAAAAAATCTTGCAGCTCATTTTGATTAAATAATTTTCATTACAAAGCCTGTTTGAAAAACACTTTAATATTCACATAGTATTGTTAATGTTAGGTACTTCAGTACTATAATTAAAAAAAATGTGGGATTTATGCGTTTTTTTAAAGAATCCCAAAATGTAACAAGATGGTATGTAATTAAATAGGCGAATCAAAAATCCACTTGTTTTCATGAAAAGAAGACAAAAAATCCCATTTTCTCCAATGAGAAGCTCAAATTGCCATTGTTTTCAATTGAAATTCAAATCTAGGCTGTATCGAGAACAGATAACAATGTGTCCTGAAGAAGCGGGGATCATGTCGATTCTGAAAAATTGGTTAAATAAAGGAAAACATATTTTTGAAAATATGATACACCCTCCATCACATCATTAGCTACGGTGACCACAAATTTCGTAATTTTACGATAATTTTCTCACTAACGTCATCTTACACAGCCGTACTATGAATCGCAGTTACACAAGTCAGACAAAAAAAAAAAAAAATTGACCGTTTAGTTAAAATTAAGGTAGTTTGTGTGAGTTGGGGTTTGAGAAAAAGATGTCACCTGACTTTGACTCTCCATAGAAAAAAAAATTGCACCCAGGCAAGTTTCTCGCAAGTTGGCTCTTTTAGTTAAGATTCCAAAATGGTATAACACTTTTTCTTTTCTATCCATAACAAACATTTCCATTTTTTGCTTTCTCTTACAAATCGACTATTTTAAAAAAGTGAATCTTAGGAACTTAAATAAATAACATGAATGGCATATAAAAAATGCGTCCTGTGACGACTGACCGAAATATTAAACGGAAAAATAATTCGAGTTACTCAAAAGTTGAAATACTTGAATTTTCTTCTAGAATAGCCAAATAATTGAATTATTTCCAAATACTTTTGCTGAGTGCTAAAATTCAGCCAATACTCTGCTTTGAATTTGCATTGGGGTCCAGAATCTAACAATAACTTGTTGATTGTACTCAGATTCAGCTATGCATTTTTAAACGCAATTTTAGGTAAGTTACCTTTTTCTTGTAATGGATTTAGAAATTCTATCCATTATTTTCAATAGGATTTCGGTCAGTATTATAAACAAAAAAGGGGGATGGTTGGCTAGCCAAAAAATTGTTAAATCCCACTTTTATATAAATTATTTAATATATACGCGATATCCTAAGTCACAGCAATGTTTATAATACTGCAGCATCCATACTTTTTAAATTCTAACATTTTTTTTTTAGTATTCTCTAATGATTTCTGTCTCTTTAGTAGAGAATAATTAACTATATATACACTGCTGGCCACCGTAAATGCAACACCCTGAAGGAAGCAAGCAAATAACATGAAATTTACAACATGCATTAGCGGAGGTGAGATATGCAAATGATTAGAATTTCAGCGCAGACACACATCACGCGCGCCTGTGGCGCCACCTCAAAGCGCTATTTAAGGCTTGGAGATTTCGACGATTTCAAGTGCCACCCACATGAAAAAAATTCAAGTAGTCCAAAATAAAATACTTCGCGTCATGACCAACGCACCTTGGTACGTTAGGAATGACGTCATACACAACGATCTACACATGGAGCCGATTAGTAACTACATCACTAAACTCTCTAGAAATGTTTTTAAATCCATTGAATCTCACGAAAATCCAATTATCAAAGCACAAACATTGTTCACTTATCCTCATCCTAAAATTAAATATGCATACTCTTCAACGAAGTGGAGAAACCCCCTCCGTCCCCCATAACACGACATAAATCACTCTTTTCACACTCACAACATCTGAAGCAGTCTCGCGACATTGCATCCTCCAGATTGGGTTCGTTCGGCGAACTGTCACCGACTTGATTGATGGCCTCTGGCCTCCCCGCACCCCTTCCTGCGCTCTTCCACTCCACCTCACCAGCGCCCTGCTTCGATAGGTCGCTGCGTTTTGGGGCTTCGCTCATTCCTCACCCTTCCGGTGAGATCTCGTTATTTGTTCACTTTTTTCCTTCACACGGTTCTCTCTTTTTCTCCCACTCTTCTGGGAAGAGGCGCCTCGCGGCGCCGGTGCCCGCGATTATCTAATTTTAGCTTTAGCTTAGCGATTTCAAGTTCCAGCATATCGTCAGTTTCGTTGGGTGATTTTCTGTTTTCTGAATCATTAGGAGTCTTACATAGACACTGTTTTGTTAACCACAGAAATACAAAACTGACTTTCATCATGAAATATTACCTTTTCCATTCCTTTTAATGAATGACTCGAATCGCTTCTCGCGTTGAAAATGGGTCAGTAATGGTCAAATGTGTGGTCTCCCTCTTGAGCACGCGTTCACATTTGATGTCAAAATTTGTATTGAATTAAGCTTCAATTGAAATCGTATGTAATACCCTGTCTTCTCGTAACGTTGTTTTTCTCGGTCGTTCAGATAGCTTCCTAAGCGCAATAAAATTTGTTTCAGAATATCTTTTCAACGTTATCGCGACAGTAGAAAGACCACATACAATACACACTTCAGCTGCAATTTGGCGCATAGAATATCATTTTTCCTTCACAAAAGTATTATTTTATATCTTACATTATAAGGTAGAAATGAAAATTTATCTATAATTCCAATCCTCCACGCACTTCGAACTACAATCTATATACTAACATGCTACACATTCTGTTTTCAACCCTCCATCATTACAGCTATATAAGTGGTTGAAATGGCCGCCCATCCGGTATAGTGGTTAGTGAAGCTGACTGCTTGACCGTAGGGTCTAGGTTCGATTCCCGGAGAAGGCTTGGATGTTTATAAATGTATAGTGCCTTTGAGACATGGGGGTACTCGGAATAGCTGTCGAGCTGCAAGTCCTCTCGTGAGGTTGGTTGAAGGGGAAGAGAGGTGATAGGCCTCTGACCATCCCCAGGGTGTTCTCCCTCAAAATTGGGGTGGAACCGAGCCAAATCGTACTGTCACCTGTATGGTGCTCAAAGCTACGGCTAACGACCAGCGTACTACTAGCCCTTTGCCACGATGAATTTCGTGGGCCTTAATCTGATGTTGCTGTCGACCAGGCGGCATAAGTAACAACAATTGGTTGAAAAAACATTAACTTATTACCACAATGATCTTGTGCTAGCCTTATCATGTTTTTTTTTTTTTTATGTTTCAAAATATCGATGAAACTATTAACTTTATATAAATTCTACAAACAGAGATTTGAAATCAGCATGAAAAAATATATTCGAACTACAATAACAATAGTTACGATAATTTCTTACGCACAGTTAAAATTGATATTAAAGAATCTCAATGCTTCCATTTCGAAGGAATGCAGAGTACCTATATAAGAAAGAGAGAAGCAATTGCAAGAAATATTTTTTAGCAAATGAAAAAGAACGACCTTATCTTGATATACTTTTTGTATCACCACAGTAATGTATTTTCCAAATCTACAAATTTCAAAGACGTGTTTATATAGAATTTTTGAGAGGAGGAATATATATATATATATATATATAAGAGATTATTTCCAAATTATACTTAGTTATATACAAAGCATTCAAATAATAATTGATTGCTTTTGTATATTAAATTTGGAAATCGGTTAAGGCAGAGATAATTGACATTTTTTTTTATGACTTAAATTTCCTTAACATTTCTTAAATTACCCTTTTATAAATTCACTGTATTATTATTTTTTTCCTAGTTTATACTTTTTACTCTAGTCATTAATATTTTCCTCTTAAAAGTAAATGAAATTCACTGCTTTTAATTTTTCAGCATTTTAAAAATCGTCCTATTCTTCCTTTAAAAATTGTTTTTAAGGGAAAAATTCAACTGTTTAGTTCTACTCAGCATTCATATACAGATATGGATTCGTATACAGATATACTATTTCAGCTCATGATCCAATGGAATTTGACCCTATCCTAATTGCGTTTCCCCTTTTAATGAAAGAGACGATCCTATTAAAAGTATATCTCAGAAATCTTTAGACCTATTTTTGTGCCAAAAACTATTTGGGAATCATGTACAGTTTGAGCCCTTTTGAAGTATAACCTCAGTAAAAAACTGAAATCATCGAAAGAGGAAACTCATGTCCAAAATTAAGGTCACAAACATGTTTTCCGTTCTAATTTTAAAATGACTCCAGTAAAACATGGAATTTGTGTTCTATATATTTTGAACAATGGGCAGTACTATATCAATCTTCATTTTACGAAAAGAATTAGCGTTTGTTTTTGTAGAACTAATGGATTGAGACAGTTGAAGCCTATGGGAATTTCGCCTCCAGCTTTGTGAATATTGCATTAAAGCAAACAAGTTAACCTTAGATGATTCCATGAGATGGAGAACCGTTCGCAGGCTTGAAGCTGGCCAGTCTCAAGCGGCTCGATGACTACAAGTGGTCTCCTGAATTAATTCCAAACAAGTGGTACTGTCACCAGGAATGACGCCCCACAGCATCACAGGATCGCTACTTGGCATTAAGCGCACGACGCCATAGGCGGCTGTGTCTAGAAGAACTTGCAGAGGTCCCTTTGACTGCATCCAACAGGAAAGGAGCTGAAAACACAAGAGAGGGGATCTGGAATCCCTCCTACGGAACAAAAATCGGAATCCTTGTGTGTGGCAACACAGCGCTGTAGGGATGAGAAGCCAATGGGATGTTTTTTCTGGGGGCTAGGACAACATTTTTGTGAATGATAGTGCGAAGCCACACGCAACTCACATTGTTGATGAATTTCATGAAGGAATGGATATTCACCGTGGATTGGCCCTGGAGGTTTCCGGATCATAGTTAGATTAAATATCTTTGGGATAGTCTAGTAAAAGCCATTTTTAGCCCCTCCCAGAACCCCGAGGAATTAAAAGACTCGCTTTTGGAAAAATCAACTTTGTTGCCCCAAATACTTATTGATACCCCCATAACCAGTATGGAAGCTCGTTTTGAGGCAGTACAAAGTGCATTGACGCACTTTTCCCGAGCTTTTCTCTGATTGATTTCACACTTTCGGATGCGTGACGTACCCAATTAAAATCTTTTCCCTATTGTTAGGGTTCTTTCTGACATTGTATTATGTCTCTGTGCCAAATTTCACAGTTTTTACAGATTTTATGTTTGTAGCCTTAATTTTTTGGGACATGAGTGCATTTAAAAAAGCTCCCATTCAATTCCTTTAAAGGGGACCAAGAAGAATTTTTGTATAAATGGGGCAATAGAGTAACAAAACATAGTGTCGTTTGAATAGGAAAACCTCTAATTTCCACGCTTTTCGTTTAAATATGAAAATAAAAGGGAGGAAAATCTCACTAATCGATTATCAAAGTCACGCTAGTATGCTCTTTTAGAAATGGACTCGATAGAATATTAAAAGCTACAAAAATCCTAACCACACTGCTCGTTGTGGAAAAAAAGATTCGCGAATGCATAAATGGACAGAAGTAAAAAAAAACTGAACATTAACTAGTTTTTATAAACTGTCTAAGAATAATGAATTATAAATCTTTTTTCTGCTGTGGGAAAAAGAGAATTCGATGCAAACTACAAGTATTAATCGCCAAAAATAATTATTTCATATTAAATCTTTTGTAAAAAGAAACAGGATAATGATTGCGCCATTTATTCATTGTTTTACAGTGATTTAATTATTAATAAATAAATAAAGAGGAATTAAAATTTCCTTTAGACAAGTCAAACAAGAAATAGCAAAACTGATACGAAACAAATTATAGTTAAAAAAAACTGAAAAACACCCTTTTATAGTTAATCGAACTAAGTTGTAGCCTAATATTTTAGTCTCCAAATTTGGAATTAGTCGCTAAATCTGGAAATAGGATCTGAAATTAGTCGGGATGGGATCTGAAAATGGGAAATTGTTAATCCTGATGATCCTGATCAGGACAATGGAACAAAATTATTAAATTAATGTATTGTCATCGGTCCTGGACAAGTGAACAAAATTTCGAATTCATCTGACCTTTTAAAGTGGGTAAAAATTGAGTTCAAAGATTCCATTACATACAAGTGAAGCTTATAAAAGGGTGTTAAAAATGCTTCGTATAGAAC
The DNA here is from genome assembly GCA_019973955.1 of Trichonephila inaurata madagascariensis. Taxonomy (NCBI): domain Eukaryota; kingdom Metazoa; phylum Arthropoda; class Arachnida; order Araneae; family Nephilidae; genus Trichonephila; species Trichonephila inaurata. Next base: position 144,649 of record BMAV01025413.1, read on the forward strand.
TCGAGCAAGACAGGAAAAGGCCAGGATGCAAAACACTAAAAAAAAGACACTTTGTTTCGTAAAATGGAACAAAATTAAACTTGACTTGGCACAAAAAAAAAAAAATCCATTAAGAAAAATAAGCTTTGCTTGTGTACTATGAAAACTGTTTAAATTCCATAATTAACGCATAAATAAATAAAAAAAGGAATACTATATTAACACTAATAAAGTAAACAAAAATATATCCCAAAATCTGATGCATTAATTACAACGCACACACACACACAATTTAGTCGACTTGATAATTCTCTTCTAAAGAAAACTATTCAATTGGATTATTTCAGAGAAAATTGTTATCCAGTCTTTTTTAAAGGGTTCAAGAGAAAATTTAATTAAAAACCGTTTGAGAAGCAGACAGCCGTTATAAATATATTCGTGGCCCCTTTTTTACTCCCGCAAATGATTGTATCGAGAAGTGGGTCAAGTTTTGTTTAATATTTTTTGAAATATCAAAAGCGCTACTTTGGAAACAAGGAAAATATGTTAAGAGAAAAAGTCTCCCTTTTAATATCCTCTAAAAATGTTACTTTCCAAGAGGAGCCAATTTCTGTCAATGGGAACAGTGGCGCCTCTGCACTGAAGGGAAAGACATAATCTTTATTTATAAACAGATTGAATGACCAGTTGTTCGTATTCATTAGATTAAAGCATTTCGCTACAAGATTACTATTTTGAGATTTCACATCGTGGAAAACAGTTTTTCACAGCAACCTAAACATCATTGAAAAAGCACATTTCTTCATTGAAATAAAAAGGGTTGGTAAAGAATCCCATACTTTGAATATTTTCAGTTTTTAGTGTGGTGTCACTGCAGGGGTTTTATGGGAGGTGTTTACATTTTAAAAAAACCAAGACGAAAGCGCCGAGACGTAATCTTTATACTAAAGGTGGAGTCCTACCAAAGCCATCTGGAAGAGAACAAGCCGTGACAGCACGCTCGTAAGAAACAGTCACATGACCAAAGGAGGGAATAAGGATTTGGTGGGAGAGACGAATATTCCTTCTGCCATCTTGTATGCTTACATAGTTAGTAGCTTATCCCTCGTATATTTATTACTCATGATAAATTAACTGGATTTTCTGCAAAAAAGGATTACTCAGGATTTCTTTATTAACCATAAAGAAAAAGGTACGATATTTTTAGTATTGTATAACTTTATTCTTGTAATTCAATTTTTTTTCTTTTTAGACTTGAGGACACGATACAATAAATTGATGCATTATGCCAACATTCTTAATTATTTGTAAATTAAGATACTTTTGTTTCATAAGAGAAATTAGTATTAAAATTTATATATCTTTTTATTCTGTCAAATCTTAGTTCTTAATCTTAAAAATATTATTAATAACTTAACCTAAAGCTGTACATTTCATAACAATGCCTCGTTATTGTTGTGTACCAAAGTGTTCCTCTAATAAACCGGGACAGCCGTACGTTGCTGTGTTTCGTTTCCCAAAAAAGATCAACAGTTGTTACCAACTCGGAAAAAGAAAATTCTAAGGGATTTTAAAAATACTATCAATAGTGTAGCGTGCATTAAACATTTCCCTGAATCTTTTATTGAAAGAAAATATAAAATTACAGACAAGACTGGTACTGTTATAGAAATACCTAGAGTGTATCCAAAATTATCAGAGAATGAATATCCTTGCATTTTCCCTGGTTATCCATTCTACATGAATGACAAAATTAAAGAAAGCGCGGCAACAATTCAACGAAAGGAAAAAATGAAACAATTAGACGAACAACTGTTTACTAATTTCATTAAGGTATCCGACAACGTTCGGAACCGTGATTTTGCAAAAGCGTATAAATGGATAATATTTATGATATTTAGTGTCACTTAGATTCGAAAATGTATATAAAACTGTTTTAAGAATATTATTACAATAAAAAATTATTTAAGTACAATATTTTGACTAAAAATGAACATAAAATGACAAATTTTCAAAATATTCTCCTTTTGGGAAAAATGCTTCTATTATAATAATATTTTGCCTGTATGTAGCTCAGACATCTCTACAGAGGCTCAACTATAATTTTTGAAATATATAACTTAGAAGTGGGTATATCCATATTTTACGACAACAGAGGGGAGCAATTTTAAGAAAAAAAACACCGATAATTATTTCAATTGGTGGTAACTGAAAATAATGTGAATTTTTCAAAAATCCTAGTTCAGACTCTCTGGAGAAGTGTTTACTTTATATAGAATATTATTATTTTCGAAGCATTTTTTGTAAAAGGAGAACATTTTGAAAAAAGATTATTCTA
>BMAV01025413.1:147065-161854 GCA_019973955.1 Trichonephila inaurata madagascariensis
TTTTTTTTTTTTTTTTTTTTTGGCAAAATGTTCTGAAAACAATTTATACATGTATTCTAATCTAAGTGACACTAAATATCATAAAAATTATGTATTTATGCGCGTTTTTAAAACCACGGTCCCGAACGTAGTCGGATACCTTAAGAAAGACGAAATTACCAGTTTTGAATACTTAAAAGAAAATCTGCTAATGCGAGAAAATCCCATATCTGATTTCTTAACTAAAAAAAAATAATGTTCTAAAACATGTTGTGAAAGTTGCATACCATTTCTTTTTATTAATTGCGCGAAAATTATCCTTCTATTTTAAAATCCCTGAAAATACACTCTTTAACAGAAAAAACGACGCACCAAGAACGAGTTGTCGAATAGAAACAAAATTTTTTTTTTTTTGGTAAGTCGAAAGATTATGTACAGAATAGAAAATGATTAAAATTTCACAAAAATGTAATGATTTATTTCAGAGTTACATAGTTACAAAGTAAGATCAATAAGGTGTTGACCCAGCTCTAGCTTGGATGCAAGCTGCCACAGGACGTTGCACTTCGTGATAAAGCACCTTGATGGTCTCCTGCGGTATTTATTGTCAAATTTGCTCCAATTGTCGGGCCAGGTCATCAACATTCCCTAGTATATGCAGTCGCCTTCCCATCATATTCCAGACATGCTCGATTGGAGAGGAATCTGGCGACCTGGCTGGCCAGGGAAGCGTTTTATAAGCTGTAACACAGTTTATAGCAACATGTGTGGTATGTGGTTTGGCATTATCTTGCTGAAAAATGAGGTCAGGGTACTGCGAAAGGAACAGTAGCAGAACGGAATCAGCAGCAGTCGGAATCGGTAGCAGTCAGAATGCCGTCGACTTACCGATGTGCTTAAGTGTGCCTCTAATGACGATCAAAGGGGTCCGGGTTCAAAAGAAATGGCACCCTAGACCATAATTCTTTGTTGAGGGCCTGTGTGGTGTTCAATAGTGAAAGCAGAATCGGCACGCTTCCCTGGCCGGTCCAAACACGTCTTCGATGTTCATCAGGACGCAGATGGAAGCGAGATTCGTCGCTAAACACTATATGTCCCCAGACAGCATGATTCCAACCTGATCGAGTCAAGCACCACTGTAATCTGGCTTGACAGTGCGCAGGCGAGAGTAGCAGGTGGCTTAGCGTCCTGTACGAGCGTAAATTTCGCTCTTTCAGCCGTCTGTGAATGGACATAGTGGACACTCATGTGCGGGTCGCAAGTCTGATGGTTAATAACGATGAATCAGGCACTGTGATAGCTGATCCGACAATCCATCTAATCTCCCGATCTGCTGTGACCCTAGGTCGACCGCTACCTTCATGACGCTGAAATCTGCCATTGTCCACCCACAACTGTTAGCATCTGCTAATGGCCGCATCACTTCGACCCATATGACGAGCGATTCTCCGATTTGCCTAACCTGCCGCTTTCAGTTCAATGGTACGACCTCTTTCAAACTCTTACAATTGCTCGTAATGAGCTCGAATCCTGCGGCGTCACTTTTTTAGTCGTCAAAAGGTATCCTAAATCGCAATGCAACAGAAATTTCGTCCATCAGATAGAGAATCGCTTCTTATAGACACCTGCTGAGTACGCAGTTCCGATGCACTGTAGCTCCCGCTATTCATTCACTGGACACCAAACTTTAATCATTTGCATGTTCGGTACAAATGTCTGCATACGAAATTTCATTACAATCGGGCAACTCCTTCTTGGTGCGTCATTTTTTTTTTTTTTTTTATAGAATGTAAATACAGATCTCTCTGTTGTTATATTTAATAATAATTGTGAATTAAATATACCCCTTCTATATATATATATATATATATATATATATATATATTGGAAAAATTCTCAATAATCCTTCTAGGTTAACATATTTTAGTGAATTGTTAAATATTCTTAATATAGTAAATGTCTTTGAAGAAATCTATTAATTCTGTTCCTCGTTATGCTATGGAAAAATATATTGAAAATTGTATTGCAAAAAATTTTGAGGCAGCAAATTTTATTTTAGAGCAAATGAAATTCGTATAAACATGGCCGTAAGTATAGCAGTAATTTAATGGTTTTTTCTTTTTGCATGTACATTAAATATAACGTATGTTATTCCTATGTAGTGAGTGAACATTAACGTCGCACTGTTCAGCTACACGAGGGCTTTTGACGAAGGACCACGTAATTTTGAACCAAGGTCAAGTGACGTGGACGACACCTGAGCTGGCACCCCCCTCTCCTAACTACCACACAACACCAACCGGAGGACGTTTCAGTTCTCGACAGATTTAACATTCATCGCTGCCGTACACGGCGGATCTTTAGTGGTACTGGGCTCGAACTCATGACATGCCTGCCATGATCCGATACCTTGACCACTGGGCTACCGCAGGCCCCGTTATTCCTATGTAAGAGATAAGGTTAAGTTCCCTGTTTGGGGTAGAAGTGTTTGGATTCGGTGGACAAATGGAAACGGTGTTTCTTTTGACACTTCGTGCAGTGAGCAAAGTCTTTACGAGGACAGTTTGTGTGCACAAAAAGCAGCGATTAGAGCTTTTTAGATTTGAATGCGAGTGTTCTAGTCAATTACAGTATCCCATTTCTGAGCCCAATGGCCAGTCGATTCACAAAAAGATGTATGATTATTTTTCTTTAGCCCAGTGGAAGGCAGTAGTAGGGGGTAACGATGCCATAACTGTATCACCTTTTATTTTCAAAGCTGTAAGAGCTCCTTCCACTTCCTCAGACAAAAACTTCGTTATATTTCCTTCAGAAACAGACTCTCTTTTAGCATGAATGATCCATTTCTCAACAGTCTCGTTTGGAAAAACTCTTAGAATTTGAGGAACACGACCGTAATTATCTTTTTTTTCTCAAAGAGCACTCAAACCTTTTAGTCGCCTATTACATTCAATAAATGCTTCACTCAAAGCTTGAAGAGTGGCGTTTTGTATCAGACATAAGTTTTCTAAAATGTCTAAGTGGGTTTGGATAATCTTATCTTTGTTTCCGTATTTAGATATCAACAAGTCTTTAACAGTGGTATGGATTTCAGAAAATCACACTACGCTTCGCTTCACCATCAAAAAATCCTCTCAAAAAGACGTGTTTGTCGACAAGCGAGAGAGAGTCGTTATAGTCAATACACGATTGGAAAAGCTCCCAGAAACTTGAATATTCTTCTATGTCTCCATAAAATGTGTTTATTACAATCGGGGGTAATTTCACTTTTATATTAGTATTTGGTATTCGCACAGTAGAAGGTAAAGATTCAGATCCTTCTCGAATTTTCTTTTTGGCGAGAAAAATTGTTAGCTTGGCGTTGTCTTCGTATTTTTCACATTCAACTACGTCTTGTTCGTACTCATCATTCGGCAACAAATTATATATTTCTTCGTCAACTTTGCTCAATTTTTTTGTCTTTTCTTCCAAACGTTCTAGTTCATAACCCATATTGTTACATTGCGGCACTTCTTTCGCCTTAATTATCAAGCGAGTTACAGCTGAACGCTCCTCCCGTTAGTGTGGTGTGGTAGTTAGGAGGGGGGGGGGTGCCAGCTCAGGTGTCGTCCACGTCACTTGACCATGGTTGAAAATGACGTGGTCCGTCGCCGAAAGCCCTCGTGTAGCTGAATAGTGCGACGTTAATATTCAATCAATCAGTTACAGCTGAACGTATCGCAGATCTCTTCCATTTTAAGTTCGCTAGAGTATCCATTGTTTAAAAAAATATATCTTAGTTCGTAATAAAAATATATTTCACGTATATAGTTTTCAATAATCCACGTTTATCAAAATTCCTGATTTCTTTCAATTAGTTTTCGGCACCAAATTATAAGTAATTAAACATTAAACAGAGAAATCAAGTACAGAAATTAAAACAACAGCGTCATTGACTCGCTCCATTCGTTTATTTATTCTTCAGTAAACAAAACAAAACTGCTGCCACTCACAAAATACTTAATAATTTTTATCAGAATAAGAATTAATATTTATTATCAGAAATAAATAACCACAAGATGACGTTATTGTTTTGGTATTATCAAACGTGCAACATTTTCTATTGGAAAAATTCTAAATATAATCCTCCTAGATTAACATATTTCAGTGAATTGATAAATATCCTTAATACAGTATATAAATGTCTTTAAAGAAAATTGATCTATTAATTCTGTTCCTCAACATGTTATGGCTATTCAATAGTGGAAAATGTATATTGAAAATTGTAATGCTGAAAATTTTGAGGCAGCAAATTTTATTTTAGAGCAAATGAAATTATTAAATTCGAATGAACATGGCCATAAGTATAAGAGTAATTTAATGGTTTTTTTTCTTTTTGCATGTACTTTTAAATCTACCGCATGCTATTCCTGTGTACGGGATAAGGATGTAACGATTCCCGCCACACAGCTGTGAATCGGCTTCTTTGTGGAAATAATCATCACACGTCCATTTTGCATATGTATCTCGAAAGTTTTTGCGTGTGTGTGGTCCCGCTTTAGACCTCCCCCTCAACCTTTTAACACCACGAGGAAACCTTTCCCGCCACTAGCAGGATGTAACTGGATGCTAGAAAGACGCCGGCCCCTTATACCCGGAGCGAGAGAGCGAACGGGAAATGCTTAGAGTGGACTATCAAACAATGCATATTTTTTGTGTAGATGCTTATTACAGAATTTCCAAAAGGTAACTGCAAAAAATTTGTATTTTGTTTAAGCCACGATATAACGAAAAACCTCGAATTAACCAACAAAATGTTCGATCCCAATGAATTCGTTAAATCGGGGTCCGACTGTATATATATATATATATATTACGGAAGCTTACATCTTACTTCTCATATCATCATTGGTTTGGTACCACTGCGCTTATTAGATAAAGCTACAGGTGGCTCTGAATAGTGTTCGCTTAAAAACAATCACCCTGTATATATATATTGGCATTAATTTTTCTCAAATTATTGTGCAAATTGTCGTTTATTAAAACATCTTGCATTTATAAAATTGACGACATTTATTGCAATAGGCATAACATTGGAAAATATTTTTAAATCTTCAAACTTTTTGGTGTATTTATACAATGAAATTCACTCACTCTGCAGAATATTTTTTCCAACCCTATCGGGTGACCATCTTTTGTTTCAAAAACAATTTTTTTGTAGGTCACTACTGAATTTTTTTAAATGTGTTATCAAATTCTTTTAAGATATCAAGACCTTTAAACATGATTAATTCTTTGAGCTCTTCGTCTTATTTCGAGCCCAACCCATTTGTGTGAACTCATGGAAAACAATAACTGCAGACTAACATTTGCGAAGAAATAAGTTTTTTTTTTTTCCGAATTCTACAACTAACAGTCTAGCGACTTATTGGTAGCAATGCGCACAATTTGCGATAGAGTAATATAAAGTTCTAATCCAACCTTTCTCTTTAAAATCTGCAAATAAAGTAGCACTTGATTCTAAAAGCTCTCCTTCTGTAGGATGATTCTAAGTAATATTATTGTTATTTGTTGGATGTTTGAGATCTCCTATTCAATCCCATCCTATCTATTCTGTATTATTCTTTAACCGTTCCCGAATTAAAATACTTCACTGGAGATATCTTGTGAGCATGTATAATTGGGTATGGCGGTGTCAAAGATTTGACTCCACTGGACTTTTTCCTGTAGGAAACAGCAGGAAACATTGCTCTACCTTACTCCAATGTGTGACACGAGGATCCAAATGTGGTTCTCAAATAATAGTAAATTTCTCAGGTAGTTTTTCTCCGGTAGGAAAACAAATTCCGCAACAGCGATCGTGCGGGTTAGATACGTTTTTGCTTCTGGAATAGTCGTATGTAAGAAAATCACGAATCTAACGATTGAGCAGAAAGTGTAAAGTGTTACTTTTTATCAACAGACGATGTTTTACTTTCACCTCTGGCACAAATCTAGCTTTGTTTTCAAATACACGTCTTTCTTTTATCTGTTGTAAAAAGTTAATTATAAGTAATTATCAATATATTTCTAACTGCTTAGATACAAATTTTTGTATTAATGTTTAAATAGTTGTAAAACAGAAAAAATATTAATTATACTCTATTAATGTGGCTTGTATGATTCGGGATTTCGTTGCCCGCACGATTGTGCGGGATGGGCGTTACTTGAGTCACTGCAGCTGTAGAGGTAAGTACTTACCATGCGAATTTTCTTTTCTGTTTCAATAATTTTGATGAAAGCCTACATAAAAATTAAATATATATATATATATATATATATATATAATTAATACCAATGTTTCTTGGGGTAGCAATGGATAAGTCCCTTTTTTCTTTCTCTCTCTCTCTTTTGCAATTAATTTTCTTCTTCATACATTTGTTGAAGAGTATGGCATTTTTATCCTCTCCACAGATATCGGCATCCATCTCTTCCCGCCCCCCCAAAAAAATCTGGGTTTAGTTAGTATGGTGTGGTTTAAATATATATTTTTTTAACCAATAAAAAAAATTTCTGATACATTTTGCTATTTTTCAAGGAATACTGTGTTAACTTTCAGCCAAAAACTTTTTCAGGTGTCTAAATGGAGAAGAATTCTCACAGAAGAAATTTTTCAATTGATGAATAATTCAGACTGAACTTAGATCAGAACTTAGTGATCTCTCGGATGATGACAATGCTGCGAATAAAATATAAGAATCGCATATACAGAAAGGAGAATCAAGTTCAGATGAGAGCAATGAAGAAACACATGGAAATATTTGAAATGGAAAGACAATTTCGGATCATTCTTTACCATAAAAGTCTCTTCAACACATTCATTATATTTATTTAGTTGTAGAAAATTCTTGAAGAATGAATGAAGAGCTTAAAATAAAGAGCTGAGGTAGACATGCCATGACGCCGTTTTCGAAGACAATATAAGCAGCTGTCGCAGTTTGAGAGGGGGAGAATCATCGGCATGATGGAAGCTGGGTGGTCAGCTAGGCGAGTAGCTTGTCAATTAGGCCGCTCTGATTGTGTTGAGAGGAGGTTGTCCAGTGTAAATGTAGAGCGCCCTCTAGCGCTCAGGGTGTCAAACCATTCAGTGTAACATAAGACTCCAAAGAGTAAGGAGTTGAACGAGCGTGCTGATCAACAGAGTAAATAAAGTACAGTCCACAACAACTGAGTAAGACTCTTTCTTGAGTACTTCACTTTGAGTTACCTGTGTGTGTGTGAGCTATCATCTTGTGTGAACCAACCATTCTGGTCCGTCATGCGGAGCGCGACCTAAGCATTGAAAATAAGAGGAACTTTAAAATTTAACGATGTTTAAAGGAGCTAAAAAAGAAGATTTGAGGCGAATGGCTTCTGCATTAGAGTTGTGTGTGAGTGATAAATTAACTGTTCTAGACTTCATGGATCTTATAAAAAACTGTGATCGATAAAAAAAAACGATCCTGAATCCGTGCATGAGTTAGCAAATTTAATTATAGAAGAAAGGAAATCTGAAGAAAGACAGCAATTAGAGTTAGAAAAAATAAGAGAAAAGTCTAAGCTTGATTTAGAGATAGCGAGAATACGAGCAAATGATAAAGATAATAATACTGAAGTTAATTGTAACGATTCTTCTTCTTTAGATTCTCTCTCTTTAATTAAAAGTAGTTACAGTGAAAATTCCCGACAAATCTGAGGAATGGAATTTTTTTTTTTTTTTTATCATTAGAACGTGCATTTGCAGCCAAAAGTGTTACTGATAAATTTAAGGCTGAGATTTTGTTAAATTTATTAGGAGAAAAAGCTGCAAATATCATTATATATCTGAAAGATGAGGATCTTAAAAATTATGATAAAATAAAGTCCATAATACTCCACGAATTTGAGCCAACTCCTCAATCGTGTTTAGATAAGAAAGCAAAACGGCAAAATTGTGAATCCCATGTCCAGTTTGCGAGTAGATTAACAACAAATTGGGAATACTATTTAAAATTGAGAGATGTTTCAAATTTCAAGGTATTAAAACAATTAATAGTTTCAGACAAAATATTTAGTACTTTCGATAATGAAACCGCATCGCATATTAGTGTCAGACAAGCAGATAAATGGTTTGATCCTTTAACGTTGGGAAAAGAAATTGATTTATTTTATTCATCGCGAGGTAAACCATTGAGTGAGAGTATTAACTATTGTCGCAAAAATCAAAATTCTAAAAATATGTCTAGAGTATTTTTCTCAGATGTTAAGGACAAAAAATGTGTTTTGTGTCAATCCGATAGTAATTTTTTAAATAAATATCCTCAATATAAGCAATTATCAGTAAATAAACGGGTAGAACTTGTTAAAAATAATTCCTTGTGCTTTAATTGTTTAAATTTGCATAGAGTCAAGTTTTGTAAATCTAAAGTTCTTTGTAAATGCTGCCTAAAAAAGCATCATTCTTCTTTGTGTTTCTCTCGAGACCCAAATTTAGAGCAAGCGAGCGAAAGGGTCATTCAACCTTCTTCATTAGGGGTGCAGAAAGAGCGCGAAAGAGAGGAATCCTCGAAGGGTCAACTTTCAGCGAAGGCGTCCAACCCATAAATTACATAGGGGAGATTTCGAGAGAGGGTCTTCATCTCAGGGTGTAGGAGATCAGTTTACTGCAACGAGTTACGTAAAGTCGAAATCCGTTTTACTTTCAACCGCGATTTGTTTCGTTAGAGATTCCTTTGGGGAAATGCAGGAGGTCAGAGCGCTGTTGGACGGTGGTTCGACAAGCAACTTTATTTCGCAACAGTGTATGAATAGACTCAATTTAAAAAGAGAAAAAAATAAACATGTTAGTTTATGGATTAAATAATTCAGAGTTAACGATTAAATCGCGCGTTAATGCAACAATTGCAAATAGAGGAAATAGTTATGTATGTTTTTTGTAGTGCCGCGCGAATTACGCGGATATGATTCCTTCTCAACCTTTTAACGTTTGTTTGGGTAATTTCAGTAGAGAGAAATTAGCGGATGAAAATTTCAACACTCCGGGAAATATTGATTTATTGTTGGGAGCAGAAATATTCTATGAAATTCTTTTACCAAGACAAACAAATCTTTTAAAATACAAAATTAATTTGTCAGAATACAGTCTTCGGCTATATTGCGAGTGGGAGTATTCCAGTTTCTAGTGAAAATAAACCTCACTGTGGGTTAATCAAAGATAATGTCGATTTAGAAAAGACAATGAGCAGATTTTGGGAAATCGAAAATGTTGAACCTGAGACAATAAAAAATAAGGAAACGATAATTTGTGAAGAGCATTTTCAAAAAAATCATACTAGAAATAGTACGGGGAGATAATAGTGTCTATGCCATTTAAAAAGGATCCAAATTGTTTAGGCCAGTCAAAAGATATTGCCCTTAAAAAATTAAATTCTTTATGGAATAGATTAAAACGTGAGCCTAACTATTTAAAATTATATAGAGATTTTTTAAAAGAGTATAAAGAGCTAGGCCATATGAAAGAGGTAGAGGAGAAAGAGGAGTGTGGGGTATGTATTTCATACCACATCTTGGTGTTTATCGCCCTGATAAACAAACAAGTAAATTGAGAGTAGTTTTTAATGCGTCGAGTGCAACTACAAATGGTTATTCTTTAAACTCTCAACAATACAACGGGGGAGTTGCTCAAAATGACCTTTTTTCAATAATGGTTCGCTTTAGAAAGCACATATTTGCATTCATTGCGGATGTGCAAAAAATGTATCGAATGATTTGGATTAATCCAGATCAGCGTAAACTTCAGCGCATTCTGTGGAGAGAGAACATGGACGAACCAATAAAAACGTGAGAGTTCTCAACTGTGACCTATGGAACAACGAGTGCACCATTTTTAGCGACGCGCACACTAAAATAATTAGCCCTAGATGAAGCAGAGAATTTTCCATTAGGGTCATCAGTTATAAGTGACATGTACATTGATGATGTACTTACCGGTGCAGAGACCTTGTTAAAAGCAAAGAGGAACTGAAAAATCAACTGATCAATATCTTCGCTAAAGGAGGTATGGTTTTGCATAAGTGGTGCGGAAATAATACGGAATTGATTGAGGATTCCGAAAATTATGATTTTTCAGATTCATCAGAGATAAAAGTCTTGGGTGTTTATTGGAACCCCAAAGATGATTGCTTCTCCTTTAGAGTAAAAATAGACTTGCACGAATTAAATACCAAACGGGATGTTTTGTCAACCATCGACAGGATATATGATCCTCTAGGTCTTTTAGGTCCTGTGGTGGCGAAGGAGAAACTCTTCCTACAAAAATTATGGATGTTAAAGATTGATTGGACAGATTTGCTTCCAGATACAATCAATATAGAATGGCGAAAATTTGTCGAATCACTTCAGATAATAAATGACATCAACATCAATCGATGCATTGTGGTAGAGCAACCGGAAGTGATCGAGCTGCATGGATTCTCCGATGCGTCCCAGTCAGCATATGGAGCTGTCGTCTACTGCAAATCCGTAACATCAGATGGAAGGGAGCTTGTGCATCTTATTGCCAGTAAATCCCGAGTTGCGCCTACCAAGCAAACAACGATTCCTAGACTTGAGCTATGTGCAGCTGTGCTGTTAGCAAAATTAGTGCATCGTGTCAAGCAAGCTTTAAAATTAAGTGTGACTAATACTTTCCTTTCGAGTGACTCCATGATAGTTTTGTCATGGATAAGGAAGGAGTCCTATCAACTAAAGACCTTTGTGGCTAACAGGATTGCTACAATCCAGGAGATGACTTCCAGTGAGCAATGGCGTTATGTGTCAACAGAGGACAATCCTGCCGACTACGTTTCCAGAGGAATGGACTCTCCAAAACTTAAAACCTGCGAGCTGTGGTGGAATGGTCCTAAATTTCTGATGAGCAACCAGTACCCACAACGACAAATTCCTGTTGCAGTGATCAAGGATCCAGGTGAACTTAAAAACTGTAGTGCCTTTGTGACATGGTCGTTCTCTATAGCAACTATATCTTTGATTGTCAGCGTGAATTAGAAGTGTGGGATTCTCGAAATGTGAATCGACATTTTAAAATTCTTAATATGACTTTATTAAGAATATAACTTAAATTTCTAATAAATTGGATAAACTTATATTACGTGAGAATAAACCAAACACGCAGCTGTAGCTAAACCTGATCGCGTAACTTGGATCACTTATCTAAATAATTATATTATCCGTCTACTTTCAATTCTGATAATATTACGAGTTCTAATATCAAATAATCAGTCCTACCTTGAATCAAGCTAAGGTTCAATCACTTTCAGAGAGACTTTTAGACACGCGTGCAATAGTATGCACCTTGTAGTAATGGCTAGAAATCTGGTAATCTTTGGTAGGCCGTCAATTCACACTTCTATCTCTTCTAAACGTAACTTTCTCTAAATTGCCATCCCGCTTACTAAAACTTCTATTCTTTTAAAGGCTATCTTATTTGCATTTACAATTGCATTTCACTTCTTGGATTTGGGTTGGAAAAGATTTGCCATTAATCTTGGACGTCAAAGAACCCAGAGGTTATGTTACAGAAAAGACGTGTGAGCCCGTCACAACTTTTCTAACTTTTTTCTTGATTCTGCTACTAACTCTTTTGTAAATAATTTACTTAACCTTAGTAATAACTATTTTAAAATTATTCGTGTCTTAAGTTTTATTTGTAGATTTGTGTATAATTGTAAGAGCAAAGAAAGCAAAAGAATTGGGCCTCTAGATTTAGGAGAATTAAAAAAGGCTGAACAGCTTTTATTAAGATTAGTGCAAAAAGAAGAGTCTAAAGTAGAGATGAATGGTATTCAAAATTCTGCCATTGTACCTTGGAACAGTCGAGTAAAAACACTCAGTCCATTTATTGATAGTGAAGGGATTTTGAGAGTTGGAGGTCGATTGAGAAATAGTGATATTAATTATAACCAGAAATTTCCAATTCTTTTGCCTTCGAAACATAAATTGACTTATTTTATAGTTGAATATTTTCATAAAAAGTTTTTACATAGTGGTCCATAATCCTTGTTATATCAGATCAGGCAAAAATTTTGGATATTGAATGGCCGTAATATTTGTAGAAAAGTTGTTCATAATTGTGTAATTTGTTGTAAGGCCAATCCTACTTGCACTGATCAAATAATGGCTGATTTGCCAAAGGATAGAGTTATCAAAAATTATCCATTCAATGGACTTCTGTGGTCCTTTTTACATTAAGTATAAAGGGCAGAGAAAAAGTGTATATAATAAAATCTATGTTTGCATATATATATGTTTTGTTTCTAAGTGAGTGAGTGAATATTAACGTCGCACTGTTCAGCTACACGAGGGCTTTTGGCGACGGACCACGTAATTATGAACCATGGTCAAGTGACGTGGACGACACCTGAGCTGGCACCCCCCTCTCCTAACTTCCACACCACACCAACGGGAGGACGTTTCAGCTCTTGACAGATTTAACGTGCATCGCTGCCCTACACGGCGGGTCTTTAGTGGTACTGGGCTCGAACTCATGACATGCCTGCCATGGTCCGATACCTTAACCACTGGGCTACCGCAGCCCCGTTTTGTTTCTAAAGCTGTGCACTTAGATACTGTGACTGATTTAACCTCTAATGCATTTATTGCAACACTTAAACGTTTTATATTTAGAAGAGGTAAATGTGCTAAGTTGTATTCTGATTATGCAACAAATTTTGTGGGTGAAAATATAGAACTTAAAAAAAAATGTTTAATTTGGTGTGTAAACTTGATGAGGCACTTACAAGTTATATGGCCTCTGAAGGAATAGATTGGAAATTCCTCCCCCCTAGAGCCCCAAATTTTGGAGGTCTCTGGGAGGAAGGCGTTAAATGTTTTAAGTTCTATTTAAAAAGAGTAGTAGGTAACATTAGATTAACATACGAAGAGTTTCTGACCGTGATTATCCAAATAGAGGGGATGTTAAATTTTCGTCCTCTTGTCCCATTATCTTCTGACTTAGATGATTTAAACGTATTTTCTTCTCATTTTTTGATAGGTAGATCAATTACATCAATTGTTGAGCCTGATTTAAGTAATTAAATGAAAATAGGTTGGATAATTGGCAGAAAATTACAAAAATAATTCAATTAATTTGGAAAAGATGGAGTGTAGACTATCTAAATAGTTTGCAGCAGAGAAATAAGTGGCATTTCGAGAAAAAGAATGCTAGAATTGGATATATGGTTATAATAAAAGAGGATAATTTACCTTCATGTCAATGGTCATTAGGTAGAATTAACAATATTTATCCAGGAAAGGATTCTAAAGTAAGAGTAGTGGAAATCAAAACCACTAGAGGTATATTTAAGAAACCCATTTCGAAACTGTGCATTCTACCAATTGAAACAGTGCGTGTATGAAGTAGCATATATAACCCTTCAAATAGTAATGTTTGTATAAGAATTGTATTTTTTTTTTTTAAATTCTATTGTTTTGTGGTTTGTAATGTGTGATTTATTAATTGCTTTATACATTGGCTTTTTTTTTTCATTTGTATGTTGTTTCGTGTGTATTTTGAAGTATTGTATCTCTATGTGTTATCTTATGATTATGTTCTGTGTAAGTCTTGCATGTTTAAAAACATTGCAAGGCCGGGCGGCATGTTCAGTGTAAATGTAGAAAGCCCTCTAGCGCTCAGAGTGTCAAACCATTCAGTGTAACATAAGACTCCAAAGAGTAAGGAGTTGAACGAGCGTGCTGATCAACAGAGTAAATAAACTACAGTCCACAACAACTGAGAGTAAGACTCTTTCTTGTACTTCACTTTGAGTTACCTGTGTGTGTGTGAGAGCTATCATCTTGTGTGAACCAACCAGAGGTGTTAGGACCAGTGGATCCGAGAGATGTCATTTACACGAAGACCAGGCTCAGGACGCCCTCGACAGACAAGTCGTCGAGAAGATCGCCACATCGTAAGAAATGCACGCGTACAGCCAACTGCTTCATCGGCCGCCATCCAGGCACAGGTAGCACCTTCACTAGGGGCCCCTGTGTCTTCTCGAACCATACGAAGGCGCCTGGCTGAAGGATATTTGGGATCGCGGTGCCCATTACGTGTGCTGCCCTTGACGCCCACCCATCGACGCCTCCGTTTGGAGTGGTGCCGCGCACAAGGAAACTGGTCTGAAGGGGAATAGAATCAGGTCGTCTTCAGCAACGAATCCAGATTCAATCTCAACAGTGATGGCAATCGTGTTGGTGTGTGGAGACCCCGTGGTGAACGCCTCAATCCTGCCTTTGCTTTGCAGAGACACACCTCTCCCACAGCTGGTGTGATGGTATGGGGTGCCATTGCCTACAATACATGGTCACCCCTAGTATTGATCCGTGGCACCATGACAGCCCAGCGATATGTCCATGACATCCTGCAACCACATGTGTTGCCACTCATGCAACGGCTGCCGGGAGCCATTTTTCAACAAGACAATGCTCGGCCTCACACGGCAAGGGTATCATAAGACTGTCTCCGCACTGTTACTACCCTTTTTTTTGCCTACCCGATCCCCAGATTTGTCTCCAATCGATCCTATCTGGGATCATTTGGGACGGCAAGTTAGCAAATATGGAACGAAATGTCTCAAGACATCCTACAGAACTAGTATGCCTCAATGCCCGATCGTATCGCATCGTGCATTCGCGCTAGAGGGGGTTCAGGGTATTAAATCCTCCGTTCTTTTGCCCTTTTCTCTGAAATAAATAATCCTTTTTCTTTGATTTTCTAATCATTTACTTTTATCAAAGTAGTCATTACGTATGTAAAATTTCGTTTCATTTTGACG
>BMAV01025413.1:161954-177078 GCA_019973955.1 Trichonephila inaurata madagascariensis
TATATATATATATATATATATATATATATATATATATATATATATATCTTGTTCAAATTTTCAATCGTTAATAAAATACTTTCTATTCATCCATTCAAGTTCAAATACATTTTTTAAACTTGTAGTGGATGATAGGGTTTGCAGCCCCAGGATCCCGGTGGTTTCTTCAAATCCCGGGATATAATTTTTGTCTGAATTATATTTCGAAATTTTTTTTTCAAAGTACTGTGAATCTGGTGTTACATTTAATGTATCTTATTTACTTATTTTGTACTGAATACGTTTAATGTCAGTTTTCTTATGTGTTGAACCTTGAGGAGTTCGAGGCGGGTGTGTATGTTAAATCATGAAATTTCTCTTATTTTCTTCTGTAACTTTCTTCCCATCGCGACTGGG
Source organism: Trichonephila inaurata madagascariensis (assembly GCA_019973955.1). Classification (NCBI taxonomy): domain Eukaryota; kingdom Metazoa; phylum Arthropoda; class Arachnida; order Araneae; family Nephilidae; genus Trichonephila; species Trichonephila inaurata. Next base: position 162,351 of record BMAV01025413.1, read on the forward strand.
ATATCCACAGGATGCCCGGTGTACGATAACTTAAAGGGAATTTTTGGGAGCTACAGATGTTTTACTTTACTCTTGAGTTAATAAATTATTGGTATTGCTACGATCTACAGACTCGTTTTCGAAAAAATTGGCCTACTGAAATTGGTACAAATCAATCTCTTACATTTAGCTCGTAAGAAATAGCAAGAGGTAATTATGTTTTTAATTTTGAATTATGATGTATTTTTTAAGATATAAATTACTATACAAATACTGTAGTACCTTCTGTAAGATACATTAATAAGGCAGAATTAATGTTGGTACCGGTCTCTTTGAATATGGACCTTACGTATTTAACTCTCAATTAGGGAAATTCTATTTAAGTTAGGGTTAGCAGCCCCGGGATCCCGGTGTTTCTTCCAATTCCGGGATTAAAATAATTAAGCCCGAGAATTAATTTTTGTCTAAATTATGTTTTGAAATTTTTTTCTCATCAAAATTTATATAGAGAGCTTCCACTTCCGAAGCGAGACATTGCACAATATTCATTGCTGTTCCCCAGTAATAAAAAAAATTGTGACACATTTGTCTGATGTTTATTCATTTGTCTGACGTTCATTTCTGATAATTTTGATTTTTCTGTTGCTTGTTTTCTTTTTTTTTTCATTTGTCTGATGTTTATTTCTGATAATTTTGATTTTTCTTTTCTGAATCATCAATCATGAATCATTTTTCTGAATTATCAATTTAAGTCAATATAAAAGATGTGTTTTTTTTTTTTTTTTTAGATTTCTCTCTCTTTATATATATATTACTAAGAGATAACTTGAGAGTAATATTATTTTATTATAAGTATATTTTCATAAGCTGTTATTGCTGTTTGGAGCATCGAAAAGGCATTTCTTCAAAATTCTTCCTGAATATATTTAAAAAGTTCGTGAATTACCTCATTTATAGGTGAGTTATTCAATGTTTTCTTCTTTCTTAATCTACAGAGATATAAATTTAGTAATATTATTTTGTTATTATTATAAATATGTTTTCAAATTAGATTGCATGTATTAATATTTAAATGTTGTTATAAAAATATTTCTAAAAGACATTTTTTGAGGAAGCTAAGAAACAGAATTTTATAGGACTATGAAACATACAATGTATATATACAATATATATATAGTAATATAAAATAACAGTGAAGAAGTACTAGAACCTGCAGTGCTGAAGCAGGAAGAAATTGGAATTCACCAGACATAACAAATGTAGATACAAAAAAGTCTTTGAACTAAACTGGAGACCTATTACGATTTCTAAAGCTGTCGCTGAATTAGGCCAGCGAATTAGGGTTAGCAATGCTTTACGGATCCTACCTTCCCCGTTCAGCAGAAACTTTCCGACATAATAGGGAAAAAAAAAAACCTAGTTGAAAAGTTAAGCCTAATACAACACGTGGAAGAAAAACCTGATAATATATTAAAATGAAGCTAAGAAAATAGAACAATAATGAATGTCACAAGGAGAGGAATAGAAAAAAAAAAAGTTAAAAAAATAAAAAAACTTACGTGTAAAATAATTACTGGAAATCGAAAATTCAACCTTCCATAATAAGTTCCCTACGCGAAATGACGTAAAAAATTGGAGAGACTATTCGAGAAGAAAAAAAAATAGTGGCGCCACCTAGATATTTATTTTGCAATTAAACAAAGCACTAAGATTTTTTTAAAAATAAACAAAATAAAGGAAGATTTAAAAACGATAATGAACAAATTTAAGAATAGATAAAATCAAATAAAAATATATAACAAAGTAAAAAAAATTGGATGATTATACACTAATCGATATATAGCAATTAAAATAGGCGCTTACAAATTTTTTGTTTTAAAAAAATAAACTAAAAAAGGAATTTTAAATAAAATAATGAACTAAGATAAAAATATATTTAATTAGAAATAGAAATATATTTATAAATAAATTTACTTCGATAATTGTATTCTAAACAATTATTGCAGAAATTCACAAAATTACTTTGTTTTAAAATGTTATCAGTAACTAAATCATTGTTTCTTTTTATAAAATTTAAGATAATATTTCTAAATATTGATAGGTGTAGGTTACTACCCTAAAAAGGCATTTTTATAATGTTAAAATCAAATGAGTCTCTTTTATCAAAAATACTACTTAATAGCAAATTATTCTTAATCTTTAATTGAAGGTCCAAAAAGTTAGCTGACTCATCATAATAATTAGTTTTTACTAATTTTAAATAGTGGGGATAATTAAGGTTAGGAACAAAGTCTACTAGATTACTAAACATAATTAAGTCATCTATGTATCTAAAAAAGTAACAAGATTCATAACTAATACTTTCATTTTCATAAAAATGCAAGTAGATATTTGCTAAGCAGTTGCTAGCTGGTCCCCTTGTGGTAAACCTTTAATTTGCTGATAATAAGCGTTATTATGGAAAATATAATTTTCTTTTAATACTAATTCAATAATAGAAATATATTTATCATATTTTAATATCCTATTTAAGGCGATATGGTACCCTAAAAATCATCAAACTATCGATTTTTTTTTTTTTATTGGCTTATATGATGCTTTTAAATCCTTCTTAATGTGTCTGCAAAATTTCAGAGTTGTATCTATATTTTTTATTCAGTTATTTATCCATTTTTGCTGCGTCAGTAGACTAAACAAAGCTGCCACGCCCACTTTTCAGATCGTCTGCTAGAAAAGAGCCTGATAAATAAGGAACTAATTTTTTTTTACTCCACGTTGATTAGTGTTTAAACTGAAATGAAATAATTGTTTTGTTTTGATTATATGAGTTATTTTACTGCGTTTTCTTTGAAGTTCTGTTCCTACAAATTTAACTATATTTTTGTACTCTGTGTTCTGAAGAGTAAGAAAAGTTGCTTTACGACAAGGAATTTGGTGATTTCTCCAAAAAGTTTAAAAGTTAAGATGCCTAGGCCTAAAAAACGTACTAAATCTGCCACAACGAAAGCTTTGAAGAGGTGGTTTCCAGATGCTAAGACAAGTTCAGAAGTTTCTCAAAACACTAACTTGAGGTGTGCAAAACTTGAAGAAAGCAATACTTTTTCTCGTTTGGATGAAAAATATACTGGTATATCCAGATCTCCAACATACGTCATTATTGATAAAAATGCATTAACAAATCTTTTTAAAAATACACTATGTTAATACTTGCAAAAATGCTTCTTTGCGAGTAAATTTTGGAAAAGCCTATGGATTTTGTGAAAATATTCAAGTTGTGTATGATTCTTGCGCTGATATTATTAATGAAATGAAAACTTCTGAGCATATTTTTAATGAAAAAAGTGGACTAAATCAGCCCTATGATATTAATTTACGAGTTACACAAGCATTTTTGAGTTTCGGACGTGGATATCAAGCTCTTGAAAAGTTCTACATGTTTATGAATATGCATTTAATGTCCAGCAGAACTTTTAACACTTACAGAAAGATGTTGCATTCTTCACTTGTGAAAGCATCCGAGAAACATTTCCATCGCATCAGAAGTGAAATTAAGAAAGCATACAATGCAGAAAACAGTGGTGTAACCAATATTGCGGTTTCTTTCGATGGTACTTGGTTGACCAGGGGGCATACATCTCAGATTGGAGTTGGCTGTGTCATAGACATGCTGACGGGATATGTTGTTGATTTTAAAGTAATATCTAAATATTGTAAAGAGTGTGAAATAGCCAAAGGTGAACTTAAAAAAATTCAGCTGAGTACAAGATTTGGTTTAACGGTCATAAAAATTCTTGCAATGCAAACCATTGTGGCTCTTCAGGTTCAATGGAAGTCCATGCAGCATCCGAATTGTGGTCGAGATCTGAAAAGATTGGATTTAGATACACAACGGTACTTTCAGATGGTGATTCCAAAGCGTTTCAACATCTGACTGAATCAAAAGTCTATGGAGATGTTAAAATAAACAAAGAAGAGTGTGTGAACCATGTGAGTAAGCGACTAGGATCAGCTCTCTGAAAATGTGTAAAGGAATGGCGTTCAAGAGGAGTTACTCTCGGTGGAAAATCTTATGGCAGTTTGAAAGATGAAACCATAAAAAAGCTTACGCAATATTATCAGAATGCCATTTTAAGCAACAAAGGCAATGCTGAAAACATGAAGACTGCCATATATGCTACTTTATACCATAGCATTTCCACTGATGAAAAACCACAGCACTTTAAATGCCCTTCTGGTCAAGATTCTTAGTGTTTTTATCAATCAGCTATTGCAAATGGTAGAAAACCAGGTTCGCACAAAAAGCTAGTAAAAACACCAGTGAATGAGGCTCATTTGGCAAAAGTATTGCCAATTTACCAGAGACTTGCTTCGAATGATTTATTGGAGCGTTGCATTCGGTGCATGACTCAAAATTCCAATGAAACTCTGCACAGCATCATTTGGAGTAAGTGCTCTAAAATATCATCAGCGTCATTGAAACAAGTAAATATTGCAGTTTGTGATGCAGTATCTGAATTTAACGTTGGAACTTTGCAAACACTTGAATTTATGCAACAAGAAAATAAAATTTATTTTAACAGCATAGCGAAAAATTTAGCAATTTATAAAGATTTTAGAAGGATATATCAAAGAAAAAGAAGAAAAGTAATGTTGTACAATTTGGTACAGAAAAAAATCAAACTAGCTCGTAAACGCAGAGAGAAATTCTTTCGTGAAAAAGGTGTTTCTTATAAAGCAGGAAATTTTTAAATTGTTGATCATGTATGAAATATTTTAATTTATTTTATTTTTATTTATGATTACTATATTATATTATATTATGTTTAAATTTTTATAACATTGATTGAATGTTAGAAATTTAACAAAATTTAATCTGTAAGAAAAGCAATTGCAGTCAACAGTGAAACTCCGAATTTCTCGTAGTTTTGCACACTTTATTTTAATAATGCTTTATTTCCCATATCTGAAATTCCAACAAGTAATTACTATAAAAACATTCAAGAAACTTATATAAGCAAATTATTGGTTGTAAATTTCCAATTTTTATATATTTTATTTGTGAAACATTGTTCTTTATAAGAAGCATTAAATTGAAAAGGTTTTTTTGCATTTTCTTCCATTTCGGAACAATTTTCAATATATTAAGGCTTTTAAAATTATGGAAAAAAACGAGTATGAATATTTGTGTACATGTTGTTTATTATAGTAGTATAGAACTGTGCATGGAATAAACTCTAAAATGTGAGTGTAATTTTTTAAAAATTGTTAAGATAATGTTTTATGAAATATTGACCTTTTTGTTTGCTTTCTTTTATATATTCATTATACAAGTATATTCTTTTATTCTTGTAAATTTTTTTAAAAAATTGTGGCAAGCAGTTTGAAACAAACTAATTAACATTACATAAAAGTTTCAGATTATTGGAGGAATTTTTTATCATGCTATTCAAGAAATGAAAACTAAACTCATTTTTCTCCATGTTGAATTTTTGTACATACACTGTTATTCAAAACCCTAAGGCTTTTTTGATAATTGAAGTAAGGGTTTGAAACTTTTTATACATGTTCTGAAATGTGTGTTTTGTAAAACTGTGCATTGAATTAGCTCTAACATATTTAGTACTTTTTCTAAAAAATTTCAAAATCAAAATTAATGTTTTTTCGAGAATTTTTGTAAGTTTAACTATAAAAAAATTAATAAAAAATTAAAGAGCAGTAACAAAAAAAACTCATGCACAGTTTTATGTAGTATATTATAAGGTACTTGGAAAAAATTTTTTGAAAGAAAAGAAACATATTTAAAAAAGCCTTTGGGGTTTAAAAAATGTTTAAAAAAATTTAAAAACTTTAAATTTTACAAACATTTTGCAACAAATTAAAATTTTTTTGTATGGAATTATTATTAAATATTAACTTTTATAAAATACAATTAAAACCAAATATCAAATAAAAAAAATTTTAAAGATGGTACCGTGTTGCCTTAAAAAGTATTTGCTATATGCTATTTTAAGAATTTAAACATGTCTTCTATATCTATGGAATTAAATAAATCTTCAAAATCACATAGGTATACATAGAAATAATTTTTTTACCTTGCATGTACTTAATAATGTCCATACTATTCTTAACAATAATAGAATTATCAATTTTGTCTAATGTAAATTGAATAATATTTTGTAGCTTTTTGCCCGGAAGTGTAATATAAGTTTTAAAACTATTCGTAATAGTTCTAAATTTAACAGGAATTTTATGAAATTTAGGAGTAAGGAAAATATGAGGGAATTTAATATCCGAAATACGTAAATCTATTTTTTTATAAAAAGTACAGATTCGATTAAAAATTTCTCTTTTGCTTGAATTAGATTTTATAAAAGCAGAATTATTATGAAAATGTTTGTTTAGCATATTAGTATAAAGCCATTTGCAAATAATTGCATAATTACTCGGTACTTTATCGACATAGACAATAATAAAGTTCTTTTGTGGGCCTGCAATTTGGTTCTTAATATTATTGTAAGTTATATCATTATCAGTTTTATAGTTAATGTTCAATAGCTCATTTAATACTTTGCATTTAAATTCGTTAAAAGCTACAATAGGAAGACTATATTTAATAGCTAATTTTGTAATGAAATTACTAATATCTTTAGAAATTTGATTTTTAATAGCATTATTATTATTAGAGATCATTAATCTAAAGCTAGTACCTTTGGACATTATATCTCTAAGAGTATTATCTTTAACTATATTTAAATTACCAGTTACCACATGCTTGTGATGATCATTTACATATTCAGAATCTTTACAATTACAAACAATATTATTAATTTTCAAATCATTAATATCATTGTAATTAAAAATTGAGCTACCTATTTTTTTATTGTATTTAAAAGCCTTCTTAATGCAAACGTTATTTATAGGCAGGCAATGGACATACTTATTAAAAATATTTGAGAAATTAACGTTATTATAAGATTTATTCATGAACAGTATGGTACAATATTCAGTAGAACTATTTACTAAATCTATGTCTTTAATATTGAATTTATGAATGAGAAAATTAATAATATCCTTAATAATATGTAAGGCATGACAGTCTTTAAAATCATACTTTTTGAGGATATCTCTAGTATACCTAATTTCTTTTTTATTTAGACCAAACATGAAATGCTTGATTTGTTTAATGTTGACTTTTCAAAATTGCTACAATAATATTTAATTTTAGAATCTATCTCCACAAGAAGTCTATGAGTTCTCCTCTTCCTATTACCTCTTTTCATGCGTTTAACTTTATGTGTAAAGTCACTATTATAAAAATAATCCTTGTAATCAGAATGTTGAAAGCTAAGTAAAACATTTTTTCCAAAGAGAATAGTATTCAAACCATATGGATATATAGTGTTATAAAAATTAATAAAGTGATTTTCCTACCACAATCTATTTTGAACATGTGGTACTATTCTGAGAATAGAAATATCGACATTATCAAAGCCATGCAAGTGAAAGTGCCTAAGTTCAATTTTATTAATATTGTTATTATGCTTGTAATTTTTGGTTTTGATCTATGTAGATTATATATATGTTAAAAAGATTTTTAAAAAAGGAACGTATTTTTTTCTATGGGAGTTGTATAATAGAAAATTTTTTAGATTAACATTTATGTCAATCCATTCTATCATAGTGCTGTGTACAGGTATATGTGAGTTTGTCGGGGGAAAAAGTTCAGTTCAGACTTCATAATTTTAATTTTGAAAAATCTACTTTCTTACCCCATGCAGTTATCAATTTTAAATATATTAAACATTAGAAGTGTTTCAATGAAAATAAAATAGGGGCTTTTTATCCTGTTTTAAATTTACAATAAGATTTTTTTTTTTTTTTTTTGCAAAATCATAAACATATTGACTTTTAATTCAAATAGGTCAATTTTAAATTAATTCAAATTGTACTATTTTTATTTAATTTGTAATATTTTTAATTTATTTTTTATAATAAATTAATTTTTGTTTTTATTTGTTTCAATAAATAATAATATTAAACCAATTTTTTAATTATGTTTTCAGTTTTATTCTGTAATTTCAACCATGCTAAAGTGTAAGTATTTCTCATAACCCGCGCTATATTTTCAATCCCGGGATTTGGATAATGTAATCCTGAAATCCCGGGATAGAAAATATAGCGCGGGATTGCAAACCCTAGTGAATGACACTTGATGTTAATACAGTTTTTTCAAATATTAATTCATTAATCAAATTAAAAAATGAATAAATATAACAAAAATAATAGGCCAACAGCATATATAGAAAGGAAAACCATCCGCTGAGTCCCTGTAGTGCTATGGACAGCGTGTTGGACTTCTAATCCAAAGGTCGTGGGTTCGATTCCCACCTATGATGGCCTAATTCTTGCGCAATAGAATAATTAAATCTATTTTATGAATAAATGGTAACAAACAAAAAATAGTCCAACACCATATATAGAAAGAAAAAGGAAAATTTGCAAGGAAAATAGCCTTCTATTTTGTCATTTGTATATACATATGTATATTAATTGTAACTATTTAATAAAAAGTAACTAAGATAAAATTTTCCTTTGTTGAACGAAGTACGAATAGACTTTAAAAAAAATTTTATATTACTTGTTTACAATATTTTTAAATTTCCCTAACAAAACTAAAGTTATAAACTTTTATCTCTAGATGTTAAAAAGCCTACAAAAATCAAGTTTTCCTTTAAATTTGACTTTTTTGAAAATTATTTTATTTTAATACAATGCATTCCTGAACAATTTGACGAAAACAGAGTACTTTTGAAAACTGATACTCATTTTAAGAGCTCTGGAAATATAATGTGTGTGTGTGTTTTCCCCCTTTTTTGAAATTGTTGAAAATTATATGTATTTATACCCTTAAGATTCGGAAGGGAAAATGCTGCTTCAAGCAAGTGAAAATTTCGCTATATTTCCTTTGTCTACTAAATTCTCAATAAAATGAGAAGACATAAAGCAAAAATGAAATATAGTGCAACTAAAAATATTTTTATGTGTTTAACTTTGCATATTGAAGGAATAATATGACACATTCAGATGCCATTTTTTATGTTAATACTGTAAAAATTGTACTTCAAGAGTAGCCAAGTATTCTAATAATATGCCAGAGCAGGTGTGGTAATAAATTTTTGATTTCACAAAATGTGTTAAAAAATACAGGCATATGAAGAATGAAATTTATAAGAAAGTTAAAAATCAAGTTTTTAAAAATGTAACAAATTGATTAAGAAAACTACTATAAAATAAAAATTTTGTTTCATAAAACAATTAAAATCGAGTGGATAAAACTATTTAAGACAGACGGAAATATAAAATATAATGTGACATGATGTTGCAAACATGAACGATTTTCTCAATTCTCAACAAACACCTTTTACTTAGCATCAAAACATTCCGTTCAAAAGACATTTTTATTAAAAACGAAACATGGATGTTTTTTATATTACACAAAGGGCTAAAAATCAATACACTAAATTTTATTAAAGAAAAATGTAGTATATCTATGTTCTATTAACATTATGCATAGAACATAGAGATAACGTTCTATGTATAATGTGTTACGAGTTCCTAACTTATAAGTAAACATTTTAATTATATAGAGATTTCATTCGATTCACGTCCTGAAATTTTAAAACTTCAAATAGATATCTCATTCAAAGTATATGAAACAACTGCTAATATTCAGTTCTAGTTAGTGTACTTGATAGTTTTTCGGCTAAGGTTTCAAAGGTCTAGTTTTTGTTGTTAAAGACGTGAAATATTCACTACATAAAACAGTTTTAAATTGGGAGGGAAAGTTTACTGGAATATTTTAGAAACATTTTCTTCCCAGGAAGTCATTAACCTTATCTCCTCCAAACCTTCCTAACGTTATCGTTGAAATCTATGCTTTCCTTTCTTGTTATCTATGACACTCAGCAAGTCCAGATATTTTTTACCTCCCCCTTCCCTCGGCGTCTTCAAGTCAACATGTTTTTCAAAATGTACTCCCCATAAGAGAGGTACGCTATTCTGACCAATTGTCATGAAACACGATAGAAAATCAGTTGACATTAGAATTTTTTTTTCTTTTTTGTGCATTCCGCATTACATAGTTATACTTTATTTCTTAATCTTTTCAACTGTGCTTTCTCTTGTGCTAAAAAAATAAGTTTAGACGAGTTGAATATAGAAATATTCTTTTATATATTCTTGAATATAGAAATCTTTAATCCGAAACTAAAGAAAGTCCCGTAATTTATCGGATTCTTGCAAAAAGGACTAAAAATGAAATGAAGTTATGTCACTCAAACCATAAGAAAAATTAACATCGTTGAAGAGCCACAGAATCGATCCATCCAACGAGCAAAGGATTCTTTCATCAATGGAATCCCAAAGGATGCCCTGACATTTCCTCATTGGGTAAAAAAGCTCGAAATTTCAAAAGGGAAAATACCCTTTCAATCCCCTGATACTACAAACTGGATGAGGGAGTGAGTGAATATTAACGTCGCACACGCTGGCTTTTCACGACGGACCACATTATTTTGAACCAAGGTCAAGTGACGTGGACGACACCTGAGCTGGCAAAGGTTAATTGGGATTTGTTTTCTTTCTTTGGAAGAAACACCAGTCTCCCCAGATCATGAAAACTGCTCTCTGGTGGAATCGGAATGATTTCATCAGGATCAATGTAAAAATATTACATTTATCATAGATAAATTTCATTGAAATATCTTTTTTAAACGTGAATTTCAGTCCCTTTTATAACATTTTCGGGATTTTTTTATTTCAAAACTTTTGACACCTTCTCTTCCTGGCGACGAGATTGATTAGAACTGCGCAGAATCAGATCAATACAGATCCAATGGGGAATTCTTCAGAGATCAAGAATTACTCCTTTTTCAGTCATTCAGTGAAAGTTTTCTGCAAGAAAAAAAATTGCAAAAATTCTCCTCGAAACATTTTGACTTGAGATAGCTGCTATTCGATATTGAAAATAACGAAATTCAAAGTATTTCAATTCCATTGAAATTCTATGGACTGTCTCGCGAATGCAGACGTAAATCAGTTGGAGCAACGAATTCAAACCGAAATACTTAATACGATAAAATAAATTTTTTTCATAGCTAAGCAAATAAAATTTGGTCAATTGATTCCTTCTGAAAATTATTTAATAAATGAAGCGATATTTATGAAAAGAAACATAAAAGGGCAAATGGAACACTTTCTTACTATGTATTGTGATAGAATTTCATATTAGAATATTGTGATCAAATATTTTTTTCTTTTTGGCTCAGTCATAACATAAATGTTGTCTTTTAATAAGGTGGCCAGTTTTTTTACTATGAAAAGGAGGACGAAAAATTGAAGAACATTTCATATGAAACATTTTATTAATTCAAACAAAAATACGCATACATCCCTCTTAATTATTTACTTAAACGAGTATTTTCTCATCGAATGAATTTTTTTGTTTGTCAATATATTATTTTCTAATACATCGGAAATTTCACAGCAAAAAATATCCTTCATACTGAATTTTACGATAAGTACTGCAGCTAAAATATCAGCATTCAATCTTGATTTCTCACTTGCCCAAAAATTACCGACTGAAAAAACTCTTTCTGCTGTTGCATTTTAGTTTCAGGGTAGCACAACGTAAATTCAAAGAGAATTCACATAGAATGTGTTCATTTTTGAAATAGTTAATTATTTCCACCCATCTTTTATCAATTTCAGCATGTTGATTTTCCAATTGTTCCAATTTATTATAATTTAAATATTCATTCAGTCTTCCAATTTCTTAAAACAGACAATTGTCATCGATTTAATATCAGGCATTTCTTTTGATAAAAAATCTACACAGTTTTCTATATCTGCCCAATTTACTTGTGATGAAGTCAAAAAACACCATTGAAAACTGTTATTCCCAGCGATATTTGTTTCAGACTATTCTTTGACATATTGGAAACATGTTTGATTCATCTCTGAATACAGAGATTAACAGATCAGTTTTAAAATATTGAAAAGGAGGACAAGTAGGAGTACACTTTTCGACGAAGGACAAAACCTATAAAAGGAGGACGGTTGGTCACCTTAGTTTTAATGCAAATGATCTCTTTCGAACTTGATTTCTAAGTAAAATCACACAACATTTTAAACTATCACAGAAATTCCATTTCAAACTCTCAATCTAGCAACTTTATGCCTGGCCAACAAATGGTGCGCTCCTGGGCGATTTTATATTTTTATTGGTTTTATATTATATACGTTTATTTCTCATTGTATGCATACAAAAATATTAAATAAAAATTTTCATGCGTTACTGCAAAAAACGCAAGTGGGTCTGCGAATTAAAGTTCAATATTTTCTATCCATGAATGCCAATGTTACTTAAAGAATCAGTTTTGTTATGATATGATTCCGAAATGAGGTAGATCATTTGAATTCATAGATATCCAGAATGAAAAGCTAATTTGCTTGTAATTTCATCAAAGCTTTTAATAAGAAATTGGTTATTTTAGTGCTAACTTTGAATTAATAATGTTCAACATTTTCCTTTGTTAAATATTTTTTCAAAATATGCTAATCAAATAAAAAAAAAACTTTAAACTGCATTTGATATCAGTTTCTCAGAATTAGCAAAATATCAAAAGTTTGAAGTATTTTCACGTTGACGTGAACAACGTTCTTAAAAATTTGCACTGAGCTACAGTGTAACAATGATAAGAAACAGATTTTGGCATTCACATCAGAAATTAATTTTTGCTATACTCACATTACACTCAAGAGATATACAAACTTAAGTATTTTGCACAATGACTTATAACTGCTTTTGGATTTACATATGTATAAGAAATACTTTTTCCAAGATTAAATTTACAATGCATTAATGACGTACTTGATTAACTCATGTCAATTAAAAAAACCAAAATATGATAAATGTCGAACATAAATAATAAATGTTTACAAGAATTAAGAGAAAGAAAGAACAAATAAATCTCATAATATCTCATTAGTTATGATTGACGACAGATAAATATATTTAATTATAGTATAATAACTGTTTTGTACATTATATATATATTACACTACTTTAAAAAGGCATGTGTAAAGTGTGACCCGCTTAAGGTTACGTATTATCCGGTGATATCATTTGATGTGACCAGAACACTGCTTTGGTTAAAGTTGAAAGTCGAAAATATCTTACAGAATTGAAATGCACCAGTAACTGCTGTTTGGTATATTTACACATCCTTCTTTCCGGGGGCCGGGGCTCGTAAAACTAGAATTTGTGCATAATTCTGGGTCAAGATTAAAATATTTTCTCCCTCATTTTCTAAATAATCTTATTTTTCCGATATCTTTGAATATTCCCTATAATATAATACGTGCAAATATAATTAAAAATAAAATTTTTAACTAACACATTATTATTTTTTCTAATTAGTAAAACCAAAAGGAGTTATCTTCGGGAAGCAAATAGAAAGAGAAATCCCATTATATAACAAAATTATTTAAAAATAAAGCACTATTTCACAATTTATTAGAAATCTTTCATTAATTACATTTCATTTAATAAAAAATCCAAATACACAAAAGCGGGGCAAACGAATTGCTAAAGAACTTTTTTTATTATATAATTTAATATTTTTAAGCCATGCAAATATTTTTAGCAGAAATATTTTCACTGATAGAAAGAGGTTAGATTCCAAATTCAAAAAAAAACAATTGCGTAAAATTTGATCCTACTGATACAAGAATGAAAAATTGAGAAAGAAAAATTAGCAAATATGTATATAATCGATCCAGGATAAGAAAATAAACTTGCTTCAAATATTATATAAATAATATAATACATATATTTTATAAATAATATAATACATATATTATATAAATAATATAATATATATATTACCAATTCTATCTTGTAACGCAAATTCTCGTCCTTATGGTTAGAATTTAGGGTGAATTATTCCAATGGGATTCCAAACATTCCACATGTTCGATTTAAAACTTGATAATCTGGTGCGATTATTAGTAATAAAGGAATTGTTTCCACTGAAAATATTATAATAGAATTCTTCAAGCTAACAATATATTATTTTATAATAAACAGAATTACCTCTTAATAGTTGTGATCCACAGGCGAAACACTGCAAACAACACACACCGATCAGTCTGGAATGATTTTAGAGAATACCGAACCACACACTTGATCGAAAATAATTCCAATCAATTGAAAACAACAGGCTATTTGTGCGAGATAACACGACGTTCGAACTAGTCCTGGGCAGTCATTTTTGGAAAGAGGATATTAAAAAAAACATAACGCGTCAAGACAGAAGCCGCCGTCAGCGTTGGCTTCACCAGCAATTGTAGTCAGCCACACAGGGCTGCAATCTGTCTGCCGGTTGGCTGTGTAGCGCCAAATTTCCAGCCAAGACGAAAAGAATGCGCTCAGCATTCCGTCGCAGCTGAATAAATACGTTTAGAGAATGGGGAAGCATAACAAAAAAAAGTATGCCTATCTTCCCCAAATATCTAGAAATGGATTAAAAACGAGGTAATATAAGCTAATATAAAACAAAGCATGTTATGACTTTTTGATATAAAATACTGTCGGTAAAAAGGGTAAATTAAACCCTGAGCTTAGTGATTTTATAAATAGCGTCGCCCAGTGGCGCACACAAGGGGGGGGGGATCTTAGGGGTCCGGA
>BMAV01025413.1:177178-216462 GCA_019973955.1 Trichonephila inaurata madagascariensis
ACCCCCCCCCCCTTGAAAAATTCCTGTGTGCGCTACTGGCGTCGCTGAAATTTTCATTTTAAGGGTATATTATTGGGTGATTTCTTTTTACCACCTTCTCCCTTTCTCTTAGCACCCATTGAGCAGAAACTTTTTAAGCTCGTTTGCTATTTCATTTTCCCCGATCCCTATTCATTTTAACAAGAAGTATTTATACTACCTTGCATTAAAATTAGTCGCAAGTCTTAAATGTAAGTTTCATAACAGTTTGACTCAATACCATACTTAAGGGAAAAGTATTTAATATCGGAGTTTTCCATCCGAATTATATAATTTTTACCAATATTTCTATGTCGGTAATAAGAATATCTAGAGCAGGGGTCGGCAACCCCGTAGCTGTGACGTGCCAAACCAATCTATCCTTAAGATTCAGCGTGTCACACAGTAGGCATTTCTGAAACAAATCTATTCCCATGATAACGCATACAGAATTAGAGAATAGAAGTCAATAATTTAGATTTACAATTATACTATGTATTAATTTTGCATCATTTAAATATATTTCTTAACATAAAAATAAACAACATAAAATACAACTATTTCTTCAAATTCAAACTGTACATATATTATGTATTTTTAAACATATGTATTAAAATAAGAAATAAAAATATAAGTATTTCTCTTCATTACAGTTAAATAAAAAGCTAAATAAAAATTTTAATGCGAACACCCCTCTACTTTCATATCGCAAAATCAGGGGTGTGACTTTCAATTTCTTCATAGACTGGAAATATTTTTCATACGAGGAAAGATTTTTTTTACTTTGATCTTACATAACACAAAGCAATTTTCTCTCTTCAAACAATTCCAGCAATGACATTCAAGAATTTACAAAATCACTGCACATTTATCTTTAGCACTATCTTTTACATTTTTTCCCAGTTCCGTCCATATTTCTGAAGTTGTTTGTCAAATAAGGTCCATTACAAATTTATCACCTTCCATCCACTCAAAAATTGACAGAGTAGTGCCAAAGGTTGCCGATCTAGAGCTTAATAACCCAATATGAAATCAAAAAGCATAGCTTTTTCTAAAACATATAATAATGATTGAATGAATTGTTATAGGATAAAAGCTTCTTATAGCTAGGGCTTGTTTTCTCTTGGGATTCTCCTTTCACTCTTAGATAATTCATTTGGGGGTAAAGAAAATTATATTCGCTGCGGGTTTTTTCTTTTCTTTTTTCTGTGTGCTCACGACGCATTGGGTGGCCTAGGGGTCAAGGTAACAGCGTGTTGTGAGTAGGAGTCTAGTGCCCCTGAAGAGGAGGCACGTTAAATATGTCGAAGCTCAAACGTCCTCCCGCTGGAGTAGCGTGGAAATTTGGAGAGGGGGTGCCAACTCAGGTCCTCGTCTCTTGACCGTGGTTCAAAATGTCGAGGTCTGTCGCCCAAGGCCCTCGTGTAGCTGACATGAATATTCACTCACTCATGGTTAGGGTTTCTGATTTCCCGGTCTTTTTCATTCTATCAAAATTTCAAAAAAATCTAAAAACATGTTGTTTTTAATTGGTATGAATAATAATTGTGTATAAATAAGAATCTGCCTGTTATAATTCCACATTTTATACTAGTTGAAATATTCAGTTAAAATAACAAAAAATATAAAATACTAGCTGTATGGCCCGGCGTTGCACGGGCTTTCTCTATTTTTTTTATAAATTTTCCCTTCCCTTCACAAAATCACCACTTCCATTATTTTTTTTCCAAGTGTCGTCCTCGTCATTTCACAATGATTCAAAATTTCTTGGTGCGTCGCCAAAAGCTCACGAGAAGGTGAACTGTGCGACTTTAAAATTCACTCACTCACTTTGTAATTTTTTCGTTGAAATTTTTTAGCCCCCGGAAACGAAAATGTACTTTTTTAAAAAAATAGTTGTACACTGAAGAAAGACAGAAAAGTAGAAATTTTTAAATTTACAAAATTCCACAACTATATTAAAAGTTGAATTAAAATAGTGGGCATTTTTTGAAATGTTCAACTCACGGGAAAAAAGTTTCATGCAATTATTTTTATAAATGAAGAAGTTATATTAAATGTTTGTTTTAAAATTTGAATATTTTTTAAAAATTAGTAAAAAAAAAAAATTGGCATTTTATTTTTTAAATCACTGATTCTAAAAGATCAAAGTATGAACTTTTTAAAAATCGCGTTTTCATTTAAACGCATCGATTTGGATTCATTTTAGAAAAAATCATAAAATATGCAAAGTTTCGTTGCTTTGTAAAAAAAAAAAAATCCATATAGAATCGTGGCGAATTAAAAATATATAAGAATAAAAAGGTAAAAAGGCTGGAAATTTATTTACATTCACTGTATAAAATTGTTCAAAAAGAAAATATACTATGTGATAAAAATATATTTCAGAATTTTTAAGGTTTTTATTCCACTGTTCTTCAATAAATCATTCTTTAAAAATGAAGAAAACTATCAGTCGTGCTGTAAAAAAAATAAAAACTTGCTCTCTTTAAAACGTTTATCTGTAATCTGTTTTGAATATACATAGCAAATAACTTAAGTGATGACAAAGCATAAAACAGGGAAATTCCCGTAATCTTTCATCACTCAATGTTACCCGCTGCCTTTCTGCGAAAAGAGTGATCTTCACCGATTTTGTCGCTTATGCACGAAACTTTCAGCCGTCGTATTAAGTAAAATCGAGTTTTTTATTAAAATTTTTATATTTATTTATTTATTTTATTTTATTTTTGAAAGCTTAATTTTTAAGTTAATGCTTTCAAACTTCACACATCGATTGAAAACAATGGAAAATTTTAAACAAAAAATATAAGAGATATACTGTTTTATTAGATTATTGTTAAAAGAGGCTACTAGAGAGATGTGTGTGAAAAACACAAATTTTTTTTAAAATCCGTAATTTTTAAGCAATTTTTTCAATCTTTGTACAGATTACGGATAATGTTGTTCCACACACGAAAAAAAAAAAACGTTTCGTGAGATTATTTTTGTAAATGACGAAGTTATTAAATATTTAATTAAAATTTTGAGTATTTTTTGAAAAATCGTAAAAAAAAGTTTTTGACATTTTATTTTTTAAATGACTGATTCTGAAAGAGGAAAGCATGAGCTTTTTAGTGTAGAATATCAATACATTAACGCGAAAGAAAATTGAAAGGGAATGATTTAGAAATCATTTTCATAAAAACGCATCAATTTGGACTCATTTTAGAAAAAATCGTAAAAAATAGAAAATACCATTATTTTGTAAAAACAAAAATTATACCGTATCGTGACAATAAAAATGATCTTTCCGAATCTGTAATTATTTTTTGTCTGAGTTTGATAGCAAGAATTAGATGACTTTTTTAAAAACGTGGGGAAAGTCGGAACTTGACTCCGCTGAAATAAAAATGACTCTCGGCGAAATAAAAAACCAACAGGGGTAAAACAGTTATGCATTTTAAGGTTTTTTATTAATATCTTTTTAACTAAGTGCAATATCGGAATATAAGTGGTCAAAACGGCTTTCTCCGTTCATTCCCCGTCTTTTGGTACCTTCGACGAGTTTCTGCGTGTTGCTGTTCGTGAGAAGATAAACGCATTAAGCATAGATAGATAGATACATTTGTTTACCTTAGAATTTTAATAGTGTAGATCTTAATTTTTCATTTTTAAATTATTATTTTTTTTTTTTTTTTGAGAAAACATAAGCAATCTCTACTTTTATCACTCAACTTTAATTCTTAGCTTCATTATGAACAACCTAGCAGCAGAAAATACTCTCTCATTTTGAGCTGAAATTATTTTCAAAGCCTCACTTGGTTTTATAATATTTGATGATGAATTTCTATTGAGTCCAATAGTGCATTTATTGAAGCCCTTTCTAATTGAACCAATAGGATCTTTGTTCTGGAGGAATTTCCTCTTTCAAAGTTTCCAAGCCCTTTCTTCTGAGTGCGCAAAAAAGCGTTATTATTTTGGCTTGTCAAATCTAACAGTTTTTCTAACGAAAACACGAATCTCAGAACAGGACTTGGGACCTTTTATTATTATAATTTGGTTATTATATAGAATTAATAATAATCTACCCAATTTTGGTATCAATCGAAATTGCTAAGAAGCAAAGCAAACGATCCGTCTTTCTCGCTCCGCAATCTCGAAGATAGAGGGGGAAAGGCACTTGCAATAAAGCTTATTATACGCAACATTTTCTTTAACCACGCTACCAAATAGTAAAGATAGAAGAACAACAAGACAGTAGAGGTCAAGAGACATATCCACGGTTCAGGAAAAAAAATACCGTTTTTGGGGTTTTTTTTTTTTCAGTTTTTCATTCAGTATCAAGGTGTGGTGTAACTTAACCTTAACCACTGTAAGTCCAGGACTTAGAAGAAAGAAGCTGTTGAGTAGGCTTTTAAATTAGTTTTAATGATACACATCACAACTTTATATATATATGTACATTCAAAAGGAAAAATGCAGTAAACATTTCTGCCGTAACTTACTCCGCCATCTTACGTGATCTTCAATCTTTTTTCTCCTTTCGCCACTCCCACGAAGCGCATGCGTAGGCGAGACACTTATGACGTAAGCAGGCGCCGAAAGAGTTGGTACCTGTATTTCAGTTGCAACACAAGGTATTAGTTTCCAGATTTTTAAGCGAATGCATTTGAAAAAACATGCGTAGTTATTAATGAAACAGAAAAAGAGGTTTAAAAGATTCAATTGTGCATTTGTGTGTGAATCATATTTTGAACAATATCATTGCATATATAAGATTTCATACTACCAGTATCATATATAGCTCTTACTAACATTTCCTTTTTACCAATACATAATTTTACAACTAAAGTTTGTAAATATACATCAGAGAGCTGCACATGACTGTTTAACGTACTAATTTTGTTTTCTTTATTCTCTCTGTTGGAGAGTGTATCCAACTTATTAGAATGCAAATCTGGACACAAAATAACAAAATGTCTTTTCTTACATATATGACATTTATGACCCGATTTACACTGGTTTGCCCTGTGAAATCGCTTAAGGCACACAAAACAGGCATTTTTTCTCTTAAGAATATCCTTTTTGAGTTCTAAATTCATGTTAGACATTTCATTACAACTCTCAGATGCACGCAATTTATCACAAAAAATACAATTACCAAATTTCTTAAACTTACGACAATTGTCAATGGATTTACTATAATCATTAGCAGTTAACAATTCACATGCAGTTGATACAACAGCTTTAGATTCAGAATACTGATTTACATTTTTCTTATTATTTACTTTATCAGGATGAAATATTTCTCTAGCAGTTTTAACTCTAAATTCACTATCAACTTCATTCTTTATAAATTCCATTAATAAATCTAGATCAGTCTTACCTTGGTTTTTTTCAGTTGATAAATACCGTTGTCTTTCCCATAATTTAACAGCATCTACCGGCAATGCCGATTCTACTAAAGGGAAAAGAATATCTAAGTATTTGTCCTTGGTCAAACCGAGAGAGTCCAATGCACGAATTCGGGTTTGCAGTTTATCATAGAGGGAGGAGAGATCCGATTTATTTTTTGCCATGACCAGCTGTAACAAGTCCCGAATGTAAACTTGGATCAAAACACTGGTATTTCCATATCTTTCCTTCAGATATTCTATTGCCTTTTTGTAGTTAGCTGCCGTAGCAAGGAAGCTTTCGACAATCTATCTTGGACTTGACCTAGGTGCAGTACTCTGTATGAGGTACTGAAACTTATCACGATCTTCGATATTGACATCATCGTGTATTTTTTCAAACTGAGTCCAGAAGTTTAACCAGTCCCTTGGGTTATCATCGAATGTCGGTAGCTCAAGACTCGGGAGTTTGAATTTCGTACCTGGATCTGTGAAACGTTGCATATCCACTCCTTGTGCCTTTCCAGCTAGAATATTTTTAACTTTGATTTTATACGTAATAAATTTGTCTTCATACAATTTACAGGCGTTGTATTCCTTATCATAGTCCTTTTGCGTACACCTTTCTTTTTGTAGAAGATCCAAAATTCTAATATCACAGTCCTTTAAATTCTTAAGAGTTGGAAAATGCTTTAAAATGAAACCGAAACCAAAACCATAACTCATAAAACTTCAAATATCTTAAAAATTAATTTGCTAGCAGATCTGAAAAAAAAAATCGATAATTATGAAATTATTAGGGTACTGTGTAATCTTAAAAATTGTTTTATGTGGTTTATAAAGTATATTAAAAGATGAACCTCTATATAACGAACTTTTTCCGGGATTTAGCGACTTCGTTACATAGAGTTCCGACTGTATAAATGTATGTAAGGAAAATTCAATTATATTTAAAATTAAATTCCCTGTATAGCACTTAACTTTTATTTTCCATTACATCTTCAAGTATTAAATTAAACACCCATTTATTTCTTCGAACAGATGGTTCAAACAGAACACTTCTAATCCCAGATCATTATTTTTTATAGCCCTGTATGTCAGCATTAACTTTCGAGTATAACCCATAATTAAAAAGAGGTACTTAACACAACTGGACATAAGTGGTAAAACCACTTATATGTCACTACTTTGGCGTCTTTTTCTCTCAGCGACAGACGTATAGAATGCTCGCTGAATAAAACCGTTTTTAAAAAAGCTTGACGTTGACTTGAAACATATCAGAATAAAAGTCGACAGGATATACCTGCAACGTATTTCAAAAATTAAACTTAAACATATTCTTAAAAGCAAAAGCATTTTAAGAAACGAAAAAAATGGACGCCAAGTCAGCCAATTATCATGAAAATTGATGTACAGAAATCTTATAGTACTCCGAACGCGCTTATCTCTTAGCTGAATGCAGGGTTGCCAGAGAAAAGAAGCGCTCCCGAGAAGAGTAAACTCCGCTCCGACCGCCAGAGGAAGAAACAGCTCTCCAACAAAAATACTCTTCTTCACCTAAAGAATCTGAATATTCAAAATTTCAATATGGAAATTGAGGCAGAAGACAAAATTAAAAGCAGCAGAACAGAGATACAGATGAAGAAAAAACAACACAGCATATTACCATCATCAAAAGTGATGCACGTTTTGAAGACATGTAAACTTTTTTTCCAAATGTATAATTTGAAAATTCCAATCCCATCATTCCTCAAAAATTTTGAAGATACATGCGCTTCTTTCGAAGTAACAGAGAAACAGAAAATCATATTCTTAACCAAGTTAGTAGGTGGAGTCGTTCAAACTTTCCTTAAATCTAAAGCGATTCCAAAAAGTTTCAACCAATTGAAAAATAACCTGGTACTCAAATTCGGAACACAAGTCAATCCAGCAGAGATATATTTTGAACTATCTAGAGCAGAAGAAACCCTGAAAGAGATCCATATAGCTACAGAATGCAAGAAATCGGATCTCGAAAAAAAATGGAAGAAGCTGAAAAATTCAATACCATAAAGAGATTAAAGGAGAACAGATCAGTAGAAATGCAACTACAAAATTCCCGAGATCTATAGGACCTGAAAGAAAAAATGAAAATTTTGGACCTACAAGAAAAACAAAATCCAACCTCCAATCGCCCAGAATTTCTCCATCCAAAATATCCGGTGAAAAGAGTTGCTAACAATCCGACACAGTTTTCCCATAGACGGAAGAAGTGATCCCCGGTGGGTTATTCAAGATACAATCATCCTTTCTCCTCAGCGGCAGAGCAGCGATCAGCTTTCTACTCCAGTCAAAGGACCCAAGAAAAGAACCCCAACCGGAGAACTGATGATCAACTTCAAACAAGTTGTCATTTCTAAACATTTAATAGCACAAATCAAAGGGCAACAAACTGTGGAACATCTAGAATCTCCACCATCAATGGACAAATCAAGGGGAGTGAAAATACTGTTTTACAAATGAAGATAGGAGAAATTAAAAATATATATATTAAATTCGTACAACTGCCATATTTAATTTTATCTAATAAGACTACGAGTAGTTTGGAATGTATTGTTAATTTTAGTGAACAGAAAATAATTCACAGAGGCAAAAAAATTCCAAAAAAAAGTGGGAATCTAAAGAAATTATTAAAGAAAAAAAATAAACATAAACGAGAAAGTAAAATTCTTAAATTTAATAGTAATATAGTCGTCCATCCAATAGAGTGATTAGAGAGATTGACTGCTGTGCCTTTGGGCCTGGGTTTGAATCCCGGAGAAGACATGGATTTTTGTAAATGTATAGTGCCTTCGCGGCACATAGGGGTACTTTAAATAACCGTCGAATCGCATGTCCTCTCGTGAGATGGGTAGAAGGGGAAGAGAGGTGGGAGGCCCCTTATCACCCAAGGTGTTCTCGCTCAAAATTGGGGTGAAACCGAGCTGAATCGTTCTGTCACCTCAAAGATACCGCTACCGACAAGCGTTCACTTAGCCCTTTGCCATGATGAATTTCGTGGGCCTTGATCTGGCCTTTGCCGATCAGGTGGCATTAGTAATAACAACAGTAATAGTAAAATTATCATTAAGAAAGCTGATCATGTGTTTAATATAGAAATAATTCCTAACAAAGATTATGATAATATTAATGTAATTATTAATAAGTATAAACATGTCTGCTAAAAATAAATTTGATGTGAGTGATATAAAATGTACTCCTCCTAAAATAGTACCTCAGAATTACCCCTTGCGAATCGCCCTTATCGAACCTCTCCTAAAGATGACGTGGAAATAAAAAAGCAATGATGCATTGTTGAAAGCAGGAATAATTAAACCATCTTATAGTTCTTACGCTGCCCCTATAACATTGGTTTTTAAAAAAGAGGATAATGCTCGTACACGATTATGTATCGATTACAGAAAGCTAAATGCTATCACAAAATTAGATACAGAACCAATTCCCTGAATAGATGCAGTTTTAGACAAATTAACACATGCAAAATTTTTCTCAACGATCGACCTCTGTAGTGGTTATTGGCACATTAATTAGATGATAATGAATCTGAAAAACTTGTATTTACATCAAATTACGGTCTTTTTCAATTTAATCGTTTGTTTTTTGGATATAAAAATTCTCCAACTATATTTCAAAGAGCTATTAGACAGATTTTAAATAAATACCAAATACAATTTGCATTAAATTACTTTGATGATATAATAGTATTTTCGGAATCAATTGAAGAACATGCAAAACATTTAGAAGACATTTTTAAAATTTGTGAAATAGAGAAAATATTAAATTAAAAATTCTTAGAATGTAAATTTGGTAAAGATATAATCGATTTCTTGGGATATGAATTAAAACAAAGGTAATACACTCCAAAAAAAAAATGTCGAAATAATTAAAAAAAAACTCTTACCCTCTAGAAATATAAAAGATTTCTAAAGATTCCTTGGTAGTATTAATGTCTATTATAAATTCATTCCTCAATATGCAAAATTAAGAATGCCACTAAATAATCTTCTTAAAAAGAATCCAAAGTGGAATTGTGCACCCCAGAATGTCAACAGTCTTTTCAAAAACTTAAAGACAACTTAATTTCAAAGCCTATTTTAGCCAATCCAAATTATCCGTGTAGTCTTTATGTAGAAAACCTCGGTCTCAAACAAGAAAAACCCAAAGGAAGTCAGCATTCGATTGCATTCCGTTCGAGAAATTATTTCTTTTTTCTGTAATGGGGCTGCCGATTGAACCTTTGCAGACCTAGTACATTCCCCAGGAGCTGGTATCACTTTTTAGTGCGGTAACATTTATACGATACCAATTACCGCAAGTAATTTTGACGCCCAGTTTCTTTCGAAGAGGGAGGCACCCGAGCTTTGTCGATGCGAAATTTGTATTTAGGAATTTAATTTTGCCGAGAGCATCCAAGCCAAACGGACACTCAAGTTATCTTTTTCATGCTGTATAATCATACGACATGACCACTGTCTATTTTCTGCATCAGGAAAATCCACCAACTTGGTCCGGGGTCGAACCCACAACCTTGGGTACAGAAGGACAGTGACAAACCAACTACGCCATCCAGCCGACACTGAGAAATTATGAAATTAATTATACAATAACTGAATTAGAATGCTTAGCGATAATTGATAATTTAGATAAATTCCATTGCTATCTTCATCCATCTCATTTCACAGTTCATACCGATCATAATGCATCAGTTTGGCTTAAAAATTTTAGAAATCTCACAGGTCGACTTTTTAAATGGTCTTTAAAAGTTTCTATATGTATGATTTTGACACATACAATAACATGTTTCCCTCCAACCTATTTAATGTATGGTAATTTACCTTTTGAAATTTCACTAAGGGATAATGAAATATATCCTTCCATAGAAGTAAGAAAGTTAGCCAAAGAAAGAACCGAACAATATTATAAAATAAATAAAATTAGACAGGACAATAATTTAAGGAAGCTGATTTCAAGGTTGGTGACTCAGTAATGTATGAGGAATTTCAATATCCCAATACAAGGAAATTAAGTCCCTCTTATTCAGGCCCTTATATAGTTTTAAGAAAATGTTCCGATGTATTGTTTGAAATAGATAGACCCAATGCCCTTAATAGAACTGAGACTGAATTGGTTCATTCAATCTCTGCTTAAGACATTTTCATCCACCTGAAAATTTTCAATTGAATTATACTCAGCAAAATACCCAAAATAAAGAGAAAAAGAAAATAACTGAAAGAAACCTATTACTTAAAACAGAAGTGACTGATTTTTGCTTAAAAAGACTTTTTGGAGAAAAGTAATGTAATATGATATTAAACCTTCATAGTATATTTTGTGTTACGTGATATTGTTTATATTTTAAAAGAGAAAGTTGATTGTGTGTATTTTATTATACAAATTTTTGAGAAATTTTAATGTGCTTCATTATTTTATTTTAAAATGTTAAATGAGTTAACATTTATGATAGTTATTAGTGTTTTAAAATTGAAAGATATAAATTTAGTTATTAGAGAAATGACTCTAATGTATTAATACTAATGATACTGATTTTGATGAGAAACAAATATAAGGTCACATTGCATTCTTTTTTCTCCACTGAATTTTATTATTTTGTTAATTAATTTATTCATCAGTAATTTTATTGCATTCAATTTAATCTTTTCTTTTTGAAATTGTGTGTTTTGATATGATGGCCGCATATCAGGATTCACTATTTCTCAAAATTTTCCTTGTCTAAATTTAAATTAATTTAACAACTTGAAGCTTATTTTTGGATATTACACAGTGGATAGAAGAGAATTCAATCATTATAATTTTTGTATATGTCTTGAAACATTAAGAGGATAAACTTGTTTAGTTTGATTAGTACACCTCTTATTGTTTTCATATTAGCATCCCTGAACATCTGTGATTAGATCACGCAGATTTCTCAGAGAGATGTATTTGAAAAGAAATATGTTGGGGAGTGGTCCCTATGTGTTGCTCTCAGAAAACACCTTTTATTTTCTCTCTCGGTTGCTCAAGGGGTACGTCTGAACACCGCAATGGGCTCAACGCTCTCGCTCTTCTCGTCTCCCACACACACTCTAAAATCCCAGTTTCGCTTAGTACACCTTCAGGCGGTGCCCTTTGCGCATGCCCGAACATACCCGGCCTTGCAATATTAATATGCAACCATAGCACAATAAAGCTTCACGATTCACAACAAGTTTCAAGTTACACAATTGTTTATAAAATCATTAAAATACTATAACATTTCAGAAAAAAAAACAATAAGTTAAAATTACAAAGATACAATTTAAAGATAAACACATAATTCATAAATGAAAATTGTCCTTAACTATTTACTTCTATAGGTAGAATGCAGATCTTAGTTATGGGCTTCTTAAATTCTCCTGTCTTTGTTTTAATTCTGACTGTTCTCACTTTACCGTCAGAGCCATGATGAACCTCAACGACGAGCCCTAAAAGCCAGTTGCAAACTGGTGTAAGATCCTCCTTTACAGTTACATTTGTCCCACACATTATATTGTCCTTCTCGATCATCCACTTTGTTCTCTGTTGGAGAGTATTCAGATAATCGGTACTCCATTTTTTCCAAACTACCTGAATTATATTTATTGTTTTCTGCCAACGGCTTAGTTTATTGTCAATAATATTAATCACTATGGGCTCAAAAATAGAATTCATTGATCTACCATTCAAGAAATGTGCAAGCGTTAATACCTCAAAGTTATAAAAATCATTGGATATTGGTGTAAGGGGTCTGAAATTTAAGATTCCTTCCACCTGGATAGTCACTGTTTCAAACTCCTCGTATGTGAGTCGGGATCTTCCCAGTGCTCGCTTGAGGTGATATTTCCCTGACTTTCTACCCGCCTTCCAAATACCTCCCATATGTAGGGCCCTTGGTGGAATAAAATTCCATTCAATGGCTTCCTCAGTGAAATATGCCGCCAGATTTTCATCTGGAAAGTTAAGGTTCTTATAAAATACCTTTAGTTGAGAATTCGCCCCAGCAAAATTTGTTGCATTATCCGTAAAAATTTTGGAACATTTTCCTCGCCTAGACATGAATCTCTTGAGGGTCGCAATTATTGCATCCGAAGTCAAATCGGAAAGAATTTCAAAATGGACGGCACGAGTCACAAAGCAAATTCAAACACAAACATAAATTTTATTCAGAATACCCTTTCTCTGGTTTTTGTAAGCTACAAAATATGGATCTCCCAGATCTAGACCAGTTACACTGAATGGAGGGGCCATGTTCCCTCTTTCATACGGAAGATTGCCCATTATTTGAGAAGAGGGAATTGTGGTTTATATACAATTGAAACATACCACACAAGTATGAACCATTTTCTTAGCTATGTTTCTACCTCCTGAAGATCAAAATCTCAAACTTACTGCATTCAGTAGTCCTTGTGGACCAACATGAAATAATTTCTTATGCAAAGTTATGAAATATATTTTACTCAATTTAGAATTTTTAGCCAGTATAGCTGGATGCTTCTGGCTGTAAGGTATGGGAGCCTTTTCCAGCCTTCCACCAACTCTCATGACTCCTTTATCGTCCTGGAATATGTTCAAAGATTTAAGATTACTTGAAGGGTCCTTTAAGTTAATGCCACTCTGGTCCTGTTTAATAAGCCAGGTTTCTGCATCATATACCTCACTCGTAGTTAAAGGTCCCCTCTTTTTCACCTTGACTCTGCAATTGTCAATAAATCTGTAAATATAAGAAACAATATGTATTATTTAAAAAAATTATTAGAAAGGTCCATAAGATGGTTGAAAAAGTCAAAGTTCTTGGAAGTCAGCAATAAAATCTCCTGAGTTCTCTCAGACACCCTTAGTTCGCAGTCAAAGTCATCTCTCTGGGTTGGTTTCTCAATGACAGTGGTTGAATAAGTACTCTGTGTAGAAAAAGCTCAGGACCATGCCACCATAGAAAGTCGTCACGAAACTCCTGAGGAAGTAATCCTCTAGATAACATATCAGCAGGATTCTGTTCTGATGCTGTGACGTCTCACGCTACCATTCTCTAACATAACCTCTGTGTTCTTTGACGGCCACGATTAATGGCAAATCTTTTCCAACCCAAATCCAAGAAGTGAAACGAGGGATAGATGCAAATAAGATAACCTTTAAAAGGACAGAAGTTTTAGTAAGCGTGATGGCAATTTAGAGAAAGTTCAGTTCAGAAAGGATAGAAGTGTAAATTGACGGCTTACCTAAGAATCACGAAAATCTCCCCATTAATCCAAGGTACATACTATTGTAGTCCAGCTAATATGAATATCTGAAGTGGATTGGACGTTGCTTAGAAATCAAGGTAGGAAGATTATATTCTGAATGCGAATATATTATTAAGATTGTGTGTGAGAGTAGGCGGATATAGTATAATTAAATAGATAAGTGATACAATTGCGCGATCTGTGTTAATTACGGCTACGTGTTTTGGTTTATTCTCACTTAATATAAGTTTGTTCGATATATATAAGTAATTTAAGTTAAATTCTTAATAAAAGTTATATTAAGAATTCAAAAATGTCTCATCATTTCGAGAATCCCACACCTCTAACTTACGCTGAAACCCCACGATATGGTCAACGAAGATCGACCATATCACAATGGCGCCCGAACCGATATAATTTATATGACTCTAGGTTAGGTAATGCTGGCGGGTTTGGTATTTTACCAGAAATGTGTTTTTCCAGGTCCGAGAATGTGAACGAACTTCTAGAGGCCTTAGACAATCAAATAAAATTTCTAGAAATTCCTAGTGACTTAGCATGTGCTTATTTGAAAGGTCACCTAAGGGGAAGGGCTCAAGATTGGTATCTAATATTCGGATCAGTGTTAGTGCAGGATACCGCCACGGATTTCGCGCAGCTAAAGGCAGAGTTAGCGAAAGCTTTCCCCGCAATCAAAAATAAGAAAGAGTTAGAAACGAGGTTTTTCGCGTCCCAGCAGGGAAGAAATCAGGAACCAACATATTTTGTTTACGATTTGCTCAAATTCCGAAGAATCTAGAAGTAGGGATGTCACAGGCGGATTTGGTTGATCACATTTTTGTTAGACTCGAACCACAAGTCCAGGACTATGTGGAAGTCCGGAATCCGCAGAACACGGTACAACTTTTAGAAATCTTAGCTAAATTTGAAGAGAGGTATTCTTACAAATTAAAACGGGGTTCGCAGAATAGTGATAATGTGGAAAGACGGAGTCAAAACGCGCATAGGATGTCTAATTTTGATGATTATCGCAGAAACTGGAGAAATTCTGAAGTTGGGCGTAGACTAAATAATGGCAGAAATGATTCTACAGGTACTTATGAGAATGAACGTCAAAGTAATAAGTGGTTCGAGAGTAGGAATAGATTTCAGAATAATGATCGGAAATTCAACGAAAGGGGATACCAATTTCGAAAAGAAGATCGAAATGATAATTTTAATAGAGAGGACCGCAGAAATAGGGGTTCGAGTGAGAATTTCAGTCGAGGCGATAGGATGCAAAGGGGACGATTGAATGTATTGAAAGTTAATGAAGTTCAACATCAAAAGAAATCGGCAGTAGATATACCAATTAAACTTTCTCCGATATGTATATCACCCGTGGAACTTCCCCATGTTCCTATTTTATTAAATAACACATTTTTGAAAGCGCTATGGGACACCGGAGGAGAGAAATCATTTATATCGGAAGAAATATATAAAAAAATATTTTTTTTATAAACAAGTAAAAAAATCGCAAGCTCAGGTGATCACAGCACAGGGAGCGAAATGTCAAAATATAGGAATTGTAGAATTGAATATTCGTATCAGAGATTTCGAAAAACCTTGGTTGTTTCATGTGTTGACGGATTTGGAATACCCATGTATTCTTGGAGTTGATTTTATAAGTGGATCAAAGATTGTTTTAGATTTTGATTGGAAAGCGTTGGCAATTCAAGATTCGCTGGTTGAAGATAATAAGGTAGATGAAGGGAAATTACTGGTTAATGTGTCAGAAACGGTTAAATATTGTGGCTAATGTTTTATCCAAAAACCCGGTTGAAAGTATAATGGGAGAAAAAGTTAATTGTGCAATAATCAGAGATTTAGTACTTACTTCGCGAGAACAGTTAATAACAGAGCAAAAGAATGACCCAGAATTAGGTCATATCTATAGATATTTAGAAAACCCGGAAGATAACTCTGTTAATGCGACGATATGTGAGAATTGGTCCCGCGACTTCCGCCTAATTGAAAGCTTCTTATTTTATGCGAAACACGCAACGTCGTTAGGTGAAATGCGTGTATACATTCCAAAGTCTTTAAGAAACGACATCTTACGCGAATTCCACGACAAGCGAATTGCGGGACATCTGGGTAGATTTAAAGCATCATAAAATTCGGGACGTTTGTTATTTCCCGTATATGAGAAAATTTATTGATCAATATGTCTCTACATGCCATATGTGCCAAGTTAATAATTATAAAAACGCGTTAGCAGCTGGTCGATTAAATCCGATTGTATCAAATTATCCAAATGAGATAGTTACGTTAGATTTGTTTGGCCTGTACCCTATATCGAGAGTGAGACGTAATCGATATGTTTTAGTAATTACCGATCATTTCAGCAAATGGGCTGAAATTATACCTCTTAAAAAGGCCTCGGCTCGTATAATAGCGGATACTTTTTTTGATAATTTTATATCGCGTTTTGGAGCTCCAATAAAATTAATAAGTGATAACGGTCCCCAATTTAAATCCGAAATTTTTGAACATTTAAGTGAAAGATTAGGCATAAGGCATGTGAAGACTGTTGCATATAGGACGCAAGCAAATAGGACAGAACGAGTAAATCGCGATCTAGTGCAAATGATTGCAAATTATGTAAGTGATCAACACGATACTTGGGACCAATTCTTACGTGAGTTTGTTTACGCTATTCGTACGGCAGTGAATGAAACGACGGGAAAAACCCCTGCGGAATTATTTTTGGGTCGAAAGTTGATTACCCCATTTCAAAAATTAGTAATGGTTTCGGACGGAACTGAATTTGCAGTAAGAAATATTGAGATATTATAATAGACGCAGGCGGGATGTACAAATTAAGGTAGATGACTGGGTCTTATTAGAGACACACCCTTTCAGTTCAGCAGCTAATAAGATATGCGCGAAATTCAAGCAAAAATTTGAAGGTACGTATAGAGTCTTAGAAGTAAGAAATAATAATAATATTGTAATATGCAGGTCAGGAAAAGGTTAACCGTCAATGTTGATCAAGTAAGAATATATCGTCATAGGAAATGTGACGAGGTTGAGTTAGGAACAGGTCGCTCAGATAGTATTAGTTCACGTCAGGAAACGAGTAGTTGGGAAAAAGTTTATCAAAGATTAAATGAGTCGCAATATGGGAAGAAGAAAGGGTCTGCGGTAAAGCGTGAGTTAGAGGAAAAAGGGATAAATCTCAAGTCAAAGGAATGTAAGAAACACACGGATAGGTCCGATAAGCGCGGATCACTTATCAAATCACTGCCTAGCTCCTTTTCCAGTAATAAGACAAGTACTAAAAGAAAGCGTCCAGATAGAGGAGTTAAACGGTCGTATGGATCGGGGTCAAGTGGACCACAGAGAAAGTGGCAGAAATGTAGACCCAATAACATTAATAAAAGACCATTGTCATCAGATAACATTTATATAAGTAGGAAGAAGAACCGGATGGAAGCAGCTGAAGTTCAAGATAGGAAGGAATACAACCTGAGACCACGCAAAAGAATGGATCAGGAGTCCCGACCGGCCAATGGAGTAACATCAAGCCAAGCTAGGAATAGCCGAAGAGAAAACTACAAACCCTACATCAGGCAACATACGGGATCACAGAGCAACCGAGGAATGAGAAGAGGAGCGAACAGTGATAGCACCTTGTCCATGGAAGTACTGGTGGGAGACAAGCCATAAAAATCAGGTTGTATTGTTTCATTTTTATGTTCTTTCCAACAAGTGGCTGGAAGAATTATTGCAAAGAAGGAAGTCTCAGGCGGTGTTTAAAAGTTATAATCGAAGCAAATTTGACACTACAATGAGTGTATATTTTTTTTGAACTTTTGACTTGTAAAATTTTTTTCTCAATTGATGGAGAAAACAATTGTAATTATGAATTTGTTTACTTCGATGTATGACTTCGTGAGATGCGACAACTCCTTTGGTTATTTGTTTTAATGATTTATTGAAAAATGTTTGTAATTGTATAGTGTATATATATATGTTGTTGTATTGTTCCGTATTAAGGTGCATCTGGTTCAGGGAAACGCGGCGTAGTCAGGTCACTAACAATAACATTAACAGCGCTGCGCGGCTCATTGGGAGTTTGACGGAACCAGATGCGGGGTGGACATGAAAGTTTGTTGTAATTTAAAAATGATATATAATGCATAAAAATTGTGAAACATACTGGTATTATGTAAATATAGATTTTGCCAAGTAACTTAAAGAGTTTTCATTTCAGGTTGACAGACCCTGAATTCAAATGTATCCTCAACTTGGAGAAGAAAACCCAGTCTCCAAGCTCATATGTAACCTGGAAGGGATGGAAATGAAACATATAATTGTATAGTTGTTTAAGTAGATATTTAAGTAGCGTTAAATAGAGTTAAGTATATATGTAAAAGTGAGAATATACCATGATTAAAATGCAAAACTGCTAATGTTGGTCTAGTTAATGGAGTAAAATTTATTGTGTCTCTCAAGAGTTCAAATTAAAGAGGTATATTAAATTTAATTTTTAAGATGAATAATGAAAATTAAAGTTAAGTTAAATATTGGAAATTAAGAGTTAAAATGAGGATTCAAGGTTAAAATTTAAATAAAACTTAGAAAGTGAGGAGATTCAGAAATAAAAATTTAGGCACGTAATTTCTTAAGGGTCAAGTGGACCCTTGAATAAATTGTGTTTTGCTTCTTGGAGGGGGTTGTGACGTCTTACGCGTCCTTTCTCTAACATAACCTCTGTGTTCTTTGACGGCCACGATTAATGGCAAATCTTTTCCAACCCAAATCCAAGAAGTGAAACGAGGGATAGATGCAAATAAGATAACCTTTAAAAGGACAGAAGTTTTAATAAGCGTGATGGCAATTTAGAGAAAGTTCAGTTCAGAAAGGATAGAAGTGTAAATTGACGGCCTACCCAAGAATCACGGACATTTCACCATTTACTACAAGGGGCTAACCATTGCACTCGAGCATAGCTGAATATCTGAAGTTGATTGGACCGTTGCTTGGAATTCAAGGTAGGAAGATTATTTTCCGAATTCGAAATATTATTAGGATTGAGAGTAGGCGGATAATATAATTATATAGATAAGTGATCCAATTGCGCGATATGTGTTAACTACGGCTACGTGTTTTGGTTTATTCTCACTTAATATAAGTTTGTTCGATGTATAAGTAATTTAAGTTAAACTCTTAATAAAAGTCATATTAAGAATTCTAAAATGTCTCTTCATTTCGAGAATCCCACACCTCTAACTTACGCTGAAACCCCACGATATGGTCGACAAAGATCGACCATATCACATTGGCGCCCGAACCGTTATAATTTATATGACTCTGTGTGTGTGTGGGTTAGGTAATGCAAGCGGGTTTGGTATCTTACCAGAAATGTGCTTTTCCGGGTCCGAGAACGTGACTGAATTTCTCGAGGCCATAGACAATCAAATAAAATTACTAGAAATACCTAGTGATTTAGCATGAGCTTATTTGAAAGGTCATCTCCGGGGAAGGGCTCAAGATTGGTATAAGATATTCGGATCAGTATTAGTGCAGGATACCGCCACGGATTTCGCGCAGCTAAAGGCAGAGTTAGCGAAAGCTTTCCCCGCAATCAAAAATAAGAAAGAGTTAGAAGCGAGGTTTTTCGCGTCCCAGCAGGGAAGAAATCAGGAACCAACATATTTTGTTTACGATTTACTCAAAATTCATAAAAGTCTAGAACTAAGGATGTCGCAGGCGGAATTGGTTGATCAAATTTTTGTTAGACTCGAACCACAAGTCCAGGACTATGTGGAAGTCCGGAATCCGCAGAACATGGTACAACTTTTAGAAATCTTAGCTAAATTTGAAGAGAGGTATTCTTACAAATTAAAAAGAGGTTCCATCTACTTGCAAATGTAAAATTTTCATTTTCACCAATAGGTAAATTATAAAAAAACACGTTTATTGAAAAATTTACTAAATCATGGCATTTTGAAGTAATTAGTAGTAATAACTGATTACAACTGAATTCATTTAAGTAAAGAAAACTATATTTAATTAAAAATTAGTAAAGATTATATAAGTATAACTTTTAAATCATTAAAACCACAATTTCAAAACTTGGCTCCAAAACTTTTTTAGCAAATCTAACAGTTAACCTTGTAGTTAATATACAGTTAATCTATAGTTAATTGTATATAACTAAATGAAAAATGTAGAGGCCTTGTAACTTTTTCTCAGATTTAAAAAGCCATTTGCACTTAATCTGTTAAAGTGGGGGTGGCAAACCAGCTTATTATTTTTTAAAAGTCATTTTGACATTCTTTTAATTCATAAAACAGCATATATTACTGGAAAGGACATAAATTAGAGATTTTAGAAATATCAAAATCTCAAAATTGATAATTTGAAGATGTATAGCCTACTGACTGCCCTTAATGAAAATAAGCATACTGAACCAGAATTGAAGGAAACAGATTCTCAGGATCAGTCATCTCAACAATTTCTTACAATAAACAAAATAAAATTTTCTTGCAAACATGTACCGTAAAATGAGAACATAATTCCAAAGAAATATTTTCGCGTTTGTTATGTGATGGTGGATTAATGAGAAGTTTTATAACACAAAAACTGTCGAATTGTTTAGGATTTACTGCCATAAGAAAATAAACGTTGTTAGTATATACTTTCGAGAATAAAACTCCCATAGAAAAAGAGTATGATTAAATTTTTAGAAATAAAGAATCGCCAAATTTGAAAATATACATAGATGTTTTTTGGTTACTGATCACATTTCGGCGGCAAATGTCCCTCCTCCTGAATTAGACAATATTCCACAGTTAGAAAATTTAGTCCTCGCGAACTCACCAGATTGTCAAGAGCCTATTACATTATTGACTGGAGCAGATTATTTCTACAATGTTGTTACTATATATATATAGCAAAATTAAACATCTAAGAAGTTAGTTGCGGCTGAAACCATCTTCGGCTGGTGTCTTCAAGGTCGAAACATCGCTTGCTCTAAGAGTAACAGTTTAAGAAAATTTGATTTCGGATCAACTAAAGAAATATTGGGATCTTGAAGTCTCCGATTTAATCGACACTAAACAAGAATTTGACGTCTCTGAAAATAAAAAAATGAAGAACTTCGAACCAAATATTAAATACGACGGAAAGTAAGCGATATGGGTAGAGTTACCGTGGAAGTTAGAAGCGCGTAAATTGAAAGATAATAGGGAAATTGTGTGTGTGTGTGCTGAGAAGAGATTTACGCGGCTTAGAAAGCGATTCCAGAAAAATCCTCATTTGTTCCCAGAATATCTATTACAAAATTATTTGAAACAGGGTATTATAGAGTTAGTCCCAGATTCTCTCTGATAGTGACTCAAACAAAGTTACTTCCTCACAGAGAAATAATTCGAAAAGATCGCCCTTCCAGCCAACTACGTATTGTATATGATGCTTCGTCACATGACACAAATTTCCCTTCTCTGAATAGTTGTCTACATATAGGACCAAACCTTTATCCTGAAATTTTCGATATCCTTTCGAAGTTTAGACTAAATGCGGTCGCTTTCACTGCCGACATGAAGCAAGCATTTTTACAAATAATGCTAAATGAGGAGGATAGGGACATAACAAAATTCTTGTTTTCAAACTCCCCCTCCAATGAGTCTCAGCCTCCTTCTGTATATCGATTCACCAGTTTTATTCGGTATTAGTAGTAATCCCTTTTTGTTGAGCACAACTATAAAACAACATTTGAAGAAATATTTGAAAAAAGTATACAGATACAGCTAACTTTTTGAATGAAAATATTTATGTAGACGATATTAAAAGAAGTCAACTGTTTGTATAAATTAAGCTTTAACAATTACTTTAGAAGCGATTAAAATTTTCTAAGATGCTAGTATATCTCTACGCAAATGGCAAACTAATTCGAAATCCTTGCACAATGCATGGCAAGATAAAGGAGTTATTTCAGAAGAAAGTCCTCATTTTGAAACTTTTGAAAAAGATAATTTGCCCTACAAAGCTTTGGGTACAGCTTGGAATAGTAGAGATTTTCTATACTTTGATAATAAAGGGTTAATGGACTTTGTCTCTTTGATACAAAGAGATTTATCTTGCAAGTTTTAGGCAGAATCTTCGATCCCATTGGATTTTTGGGACCTTTTACTCTCAGGATCACTTGATGCAGAAAGTAAGGCTTCTCAAAGTAGAGTGGGATGAAAGTCTTCCTGATGACATAATTTCCCTTTGGGTTGATTGGTGTGAAAAAGTTCCCCAGTGAACTGACTTGTCAATACCACGGTGTTATTTTTCTGACCCTTCAGTGAATAATTTTGAAACACTCGAACTTCACTTTTTTTCTGATGCCAGCACAAAGGCATATGGAACAGTAGCTTACCTCCGCGTGACATCATCTAATAAAGAAATGTTAACATCATTTGTTGCTTCTAAGAACAGAATAGCTCCTTTGAAAACTTTGACACTCCCAAGATTGGCATTAATGGGTGATTTACCGTCAGCTAGATTAAGCAGCAATATTTTGAAAGCTCTAAAACTCGATATTCCTTGTTTCTTTTGGACAGATTCGAAAATATCATAGTTTTGGGTTCGAAGGCTACCTGAAAAGTTGAAGCCATTCACACATCACAAAAATTGAATTCAGAAATTGACCTTTTCCTCCAATTTGCGTCATTGCCCTGGAATTCAAAGTCCGGCAAAAATCGTTTTATTTATTTGCGGAGTTATCAGAGCACTTCACTTGGAACTGGTGTCTGATATGACTACTAGCTTGTTCCTTGCAAGAAGAGGAAATTGTATACAACGATAAACATTTCTGAAAAGCAAAAAAGACATTGAAAACATATCCTGTATCTTATCCCAAAACATGGTTCACAAAAGAAAGGATAATTTGAAAAAATATCATCGAGAGATCCCCAAGGTGGGGAGAGTTTTATGAACGTCTGGTGAGATCCGTCAAAGAAAGCCTGTATAAAATACTTCGGAAGGTCCTATTAAGTTAAAAAGAAATGACAACTATACTTACTGAAATAGAAGCTGTTCTCAATAAGACCACTGAGTTACGTATACGAAAATATATTCGCACATCTAATTATAAACGTTATTTTGGTTCTGTGGAACTAATATCTGGTGTAGATTAAATAATTATAGTGTAATATTTAGCTTTTCTTTCTTTCTTTCTTTTCTTTTTTTTTTTTTTGACAATGCGTATTTTATCATTAGGAAGAGATTCAGCTCTAAAATATTAATTATTTCATTTGAAAATGCTGCCCTAAGTAGTATGAAATGCGTGTTTTGTTATTTTCGCATTGACTGATATTATTAAGGTGTTTTGAAATAACTAGATCATATTTGGCCACCTTCTCCACTGCCTTTAAAAAATTACCATTCTCTCTATGATGCAACTTCGTATTAATTACATTCAATGCCAAATTTTCACTGGATAAAAATTGTACTACAACAAGCATTTTTTCAATGATGGAGCGCCATTGCTTTCTCTCTTGATTGTAAACTCGTCAATAGTACAATTTTTTACGAGCCTCGTCTTTAATTCGATCTTATAGAGTTTAAGTAGTTTAATGCTTATTAAGGTAATGCGAACAATGTCGCGAATCAGAAAAGCCAGTACTTACATGGTGTGTTGAACTATTTTTACTAAACAATTTTTAGGTTGTAACATATGGAATGCCCGATTTCCACCAATGCATTTTCGAAAGTATTTTTAATATAATCAAATATCACATATTGTAACTGGTCTATCCGCGTTCTTTCCACTAATAGTCCTCTTGGGTCTTTAAAAATTATTCTATTATAAACCTTCCTTCGAAGAAGAAGATGTTATTATGTAAATTATGACGTATATAAAGATTAAACTTTCGAGTTCGAGAGAGGGAGGTTAGACTACTAACGGATAGCAGTGACTGATTAACGTGGTTAAGCATGAGCTCTTTGTAGCTTATTTGAGTAATATTAAGTTTGACGATTGGGTCAATTTATGATTCCATTGGATTAGTTCACTTGGAATTAGAAGGTGTATTGTTTGGACGTAAGTGATCCGATTTATTAAGTTCTACTATCTCGTCCACCTCGTTTTTGCTTTCCATATTTAGTATTTGATTATTGAATTTGTGTTGTTGTTCATAATTGTGAATAACTAGAAGCTGTTGTGTCTAATCTTTTCCTTCCAACCCTCACACACTAATGTACGACGCGGGGATCATTTCAAAACTAAAACCTTGCTTTGTCTCATTTGATAGGTTTTAGTTAAAAATAGTTTCTATAACTTTCTATGTTTTATTCATAGGATCAATTCTCGAGATTTTAGAGTATTATTTTTGTGTGAGCAGCAGCCTGAAACATCATTTGGAAAAAGTTGGAATTGGGTGACGAGAGTCTCGCAAATGAAGAGATAATTGATTGTTAGAGACTATGCAAAAGAAATAATTGGTTAAAAAAATAGATCAACATAAACTGAATGAGAATAAAAAATAAATCAACGTTTTGAAACCCAAAAGATCCGAATTGTGACGCAAAGTGGATAATCGGAGAAGTTCAACACTTCTCGAAAAACCATCAAAAATGGCTCAGCTACAGCTTTCTAAAAAAAAGCAGGCGAAAGCGGAAACTTGTGCAGAAACAGGAATTCTTCTCCAAAAGTTACACACTTTAGGCTAAGAAACTGAACCTTTTTCAAACATCTGGAGAAATTGAAGGAATCAATGAGTTTGTTGCCTCCAGAATTTTATGATACCAGAATAAAAAAAAAACATGTTTCCCGTTGGCAAAAGTGTGTTTTTACTTTGATTAATAAAGAGTTTGTTCTATAAAAAGATATATTTATTTAAAGTAGATCGTAAAAATCGGGATTACAACCTAATACATGCAAAACAAAAAATGTTTTATGAAATAGCAGATCCAAGCGCGACTTCTCCCTTTTCTTCATTAAAGTTTTGTTATAATATCAACAGCTTAATTTTCTGCCATTCTCATAGACCTATTTGCTTGGGACCAATAAAGCAATATTATTTTTCGTTACAATGTTAGGTAAAGTAACATTAAGTTACTTGGATGCTCTTTGAGCTCACATTCGGCTCCCCTGGAAATGGGATGTTTAAAAAACGCATAAAACCCGCCATTTCTTTTAATAAAGTAATTAAGTGTCGTTACCTAAAAATAAAATAAAACTTAGCAAATTTCGCTAATATTAATAATAATTGAATTCTTTTTCAAACAGGGTTTGCAATGAAAATCATTTAATTAAAAGAAGCTGCAAGATTTTTTCTGAAAAAATTTGGTACTAGATAAAACTTTAAGAAACCACCTTTTAATAGAGGTACACTACAAGCCATTAAAATTGGTACTCCAAGAAGAAATGCAGATAACAAAATGATATTTATTGGAAAAATGTATTATACTAGAATTAACAAGTAATTAAATTTTCAAGAAATTTGGGTGTAGAGATCCTGAGAAATCAGTACCCAGAACAATCCTCTCTGGCAGTAATAGCAGCACTTATAATCCTGGGCATTCAGTGAAAAAGAGATAAGATGGCACAGATGCCCATGCAGCTTCAACATGATGCCACAGCTCATCAACCGTAGTAACTGGCGTATGATGACGAGCCAGTTTCTCGATAGCCATGGACCAGACGTTTTCTATTGGAGAGAGATCTGGTGAACGTGCAGGCCAGGGCAACAGCCAAACATTTTTCATATCTCGGAAAGTCCGTACAATATGGGCAACATGCAGTCATGCATTATCCTGCTTAAACGTAGGGTTTCGCAGGGCTCGAAAAAAGGGTAGACACCAGACCTAGTAACACACCAGAAATGTAACGTGCACTGTTCAAAGTTCCGTCAATAAGAGCTAGAGGTGACCAAGACATGTATCCAATATCACCCCCCTACTATCACGCCAGGTGATGGGACAGTACGACGATGAAGAATGGACGCTGCCAATGTGCGTTCACCACGATGCCGCCAAACATGGATGTGACCATCTTAATGCTCTAAAAAGAACCTGGATTTTTCTGAAAAAATGACGTCTCACCATTCGTGAACCCAGGTTCATCATTGATTGCACCACTGAGGACGTCTGTGATGCAGCGTCAAAGGTAGCCGCAGCCATGGTCTCCGAGCTCAGAGTCCATGCTGCTGCAAACGTCGTCGAACTGTTCGTGCAGACACTTATTGTCTTGCAAACGACCTCAGTTCTTGATACAGGGCTCGCACGATCCATCAAGGCCATGCGGGTAACATGCCTGTCTTTTCGGCTGCGAGTGACAGCGGGCCAGTACGGTGTTTCGTCCTGAGCCTGAGCTAGCAGTCATTTGATCTCGACCGAAGAGAGCACGATACGATAAACCGCTCTATCCCAGTACGCTACAATTTCACCTTTATCAAAATCAGAAACGTGCTAGTACGCATTTCTGCTGCTTACAACAACTTTTCCCCTCGTAACAACGTTCAAATACAATTTGCGTATGAGAATCCGACTACAAAACTTCCTCATTTAAACACATTGTAGTCGTCGCTACAGGCGCCTGCTTTGTGCGAATGCGTTGAAAAGCTAATCATTTGCATATCACAGCACCTTCCTGTCGTTTAAGTTTCACGTCTGCACCATATCACCTTCTTGGTGTAGCAATTTTAATGGCCAGTAATGTATAAAAAGGAGAACGGGTATTGTTTATAAGCGTTGTAAGCCATAGACACAAAAATTACTTCTTTTCTCTATTTTGTTTTTCTAAATTGTAAGGTTATTATTAAATCGAAAACTTTTGATTTCTCCAAATGTATATTGAATTTAAACAGTCCTATGTCTTAAGTAATATTAACCATAATAGATATTTTCTTAAGGCACCTGTCTCAAAAATCATTTTTGAGACACCGTTGTTAACCATTGATCCACACACACACCAGTACCACTAATAAAGAAAAAAAAAGCCTTTTCTATTGTGGTATTGCCGGTTCTGCCACAACTTTTCCTATCAAATGAATGATGTGTGTAAGGAGTAGACATTAATGAACAATGTGTGTGGACCAACACACAAAATTCTATTTTTCATTTCATTAAAATTCTATTTTTCTTAAACTATGCTATGCTTTCGGGAAATCGGGACTTACTTTGATTTTTCAATAACTATTTAAAATTCAGCAGATTTATTCGACTTATCTTAAGTTTTAGTTTGAGAAATTCGTAAAATTTTTTTACTTGATTGATAGAACTCTAAGTGGCTTACGGCCGACCCTTGCTCTAGGATCGGCCCTGCATCAATGGGAAGAACTGCTGTCAATCTTCAAAGTTGATTCAAAAGTTCCAAAGTCTCGGTAAAAGACTAGATTGGAAAAACATTTAATATCCACAAGGGCAATACTTGATATCTAGGATGGAATAATTGCATCACCTGTATATTTATACTACAGAAAAAGGCGAACAAGGGCGGCTCTAGAGCCGGACCTATGTCCGGAGCGGCATTTGGACCGAATTTGAAAAATACTTTTTTTTGTTACGAAAAAATTTGGATGAAATTATTTTCTAAAATAGTATTATTTACCCTTTGGAAACGTGGAACATAATTATTTTATTTTAGACATGAGACATAGCCATCCTGAGATAACTATGTCTTGGGTGATTCGCGTAAGCTAGAGGTGTGGGATTATCTAAATGATGAGACATTTTGTAAATCTTAACACAACTTTTATTAAGAATAACTTAAATTACTTAATTCTAAATAACAACTTTCTTTAAGTGAGAATAAGCCACCAATTAAACTGAATATTCAAGTCAGATCGCACAACTAGATCACTTATCTTAATTATATTTATTTAACTGTCTAATCTAACTTCCTATACAAAATATTACCTTTTATAGAGTCACCTTCCTTCCTAAGTTGAAGATATTCCTATTATGTTATTTGTAGGTGAGAATACTCAGGCTTTCTTAATCCTTATTATAATTAATGGCGATGAGCGTATCCTTCTTCCAGAGCTGTAGGACGTCTAACATTTATTCCGAACAATTCCATAGTAAGTTATCACTAGGCTTGCCGTCCTATCTCACCAAACCCTCTATCCTTTTAAAGTATATCTCATTTGCATATTCGTTCTGTTTCTCTTCTTGGTATTGGGTTGGAAAAGTTTTGCCATTAATCGTGGCCGTCAAAGAACTTAGGAGTTATGTTAGAAGAAGAACGCGAGAGACGTCACAGACTGAATTGAAAAGTCAACCATTGCTAGTAAAATTTGTAACGATTATATCT
Organism: Trichonephila inaurata madagascariensis; assembly: GCA_019973955.1. Classification (NCBI taxonomy): domain Eukaryota; kingdom Metazoa; phylum Arthropoda; class Arachnida; order Araneae; family Nephilidae; genus Trichonephila; species Trichonephila inaurata. The sequence continues at coordinate 205,138 of BMAV01025413.1, forward strand.
CTTAAAAAAATAAAAATTGTATTACGTGACGATTCGACTTTTCAAGTGTATGGGTACCCGACCGGGTATGGCACGGGGCTTAAATAATCCATGAAGTAGCTATTTTTTACTGGATTAGGGATTTCAACCTCGGCTATAAATTTTAGCTGACCCTACTGAGGTAATTTACGATCGTTCACCCGAAGCTTCCTAGACAGAGGAATTTTCATTACCCCAGCTGTGAGGTAAGCGAGTTATTAGAGAAAAGTAACACCTACGAAGAGTCGAGAATTTTCAGCTTGTCGTGGGACAGAGTAAAATCTTGATACTTTTTGGTCAAATCAGTTCCTGTCTATCGAACATCGCTTCGTGAACTAAAAGTATTTATTTTTTAAAAAAATAGCATTTCGTAGCCTACCAGCACGATCAATTTTATCAAAGTTCCGAGATCTTGATTTATGTGGATAATATGCCGTAACATCCGGCGCATAACGCACACCTATACTTTCAAGCTGCATCTTTTTAATTTGTAGGTATATTCGCGGTATAACGCGCACCACCTTTTTTACGAAGGAACTTGAAATGTACGTATACAATGCTATTATGTTTTGAAATCGTTTATTCGAGGTATTATGTTAGGCTTTTGAAAAAATAGTATATATACTTCTAGAACTACAACCTTTAAGTTCATTAACACTAGAAAGACTAAAATTTAGTATTGCCCCAAAACAGTCAAAACGACTGCATTGTGAAAGAATGATTAATGAAAAGAAATTTGTTTAAAATTAACTTTTAATATTTTTCATATTATTTACAGTCATATAACAAGTTATTAGTAAATATTAACAATAAACAAAAATGTACTTCACTTGGAGAAAAAAAATATATTCTAAAAAATTCTAAGAAATTGTGCATTATATGTGTAAATGTTTTTCTAAATGAAATCAAAACGCAGTCAAAATGACTTCCTTGGGCAATCTAGTGTTAAAGTATGTCATTTCTTTTAAATAAACTGTATTCCGATCTAAGTAGAAGTTTTTTTTAAAGCTAGCATTTTTTTTATACCCGGCGTATAACGAAACCCTTAAATTTCGTTCTTGTTTTTTTGTGTTAAAAGTGCGCGTTATACGCTGGATTTAACGATAAGTATTAATACTTAAAAATATTTATTTAATTTTTTAAAAAATTTTCGGATACTTGTCTTTATTATGAGCTATTAGAATTAGTAATTTGAAGAAGGAAATGAACCACCACTGAGAGATTATTTTTAAACAATCACGCAACTTTTTTCATTCATTATTCTTCTTAACTAAACTTTCGTGAGATTCTTACATTAATATTTATGTAACATTAATACAGCAACTCCATAAATAAGAAATCGGTTGTACAAATAAAATCTCTTCAATATAATAATTAATATTTTTAACGTACGTAATTGTTACTTCAGTAGCAAATAAATTTTCAAGTATTTATATAGTATATTAATATTTATCTCTTAGTAGCAACATTTGAGAAATAACTGACTCATCTTCGATTGATTAAATTTCAAACTCATGTGAATCAGTAAAGGAACATTAATTTTAGATGTGTATTTTTTTTTTTCGAGATTTTTAATTGTAACATTTTTTCTATGTCGTTAACAATTCTTGCCCTTAGTCCTAAAAGAGATCAATTTCATTAAAAAAAATTATAACTTTTAATTTGGGGAAAGATTTTTCCTCTATGTATAAGATAAAGTTGAAAATAAAAAAATCAAGGTGGTAGCAACATCTGCAAAATAAAGAGAGTGTGACATATTTGTTTATTATAAAACTAAGTAAATTCTTTTGTATTCGAATTAGTAATAATTTCTTTCTTCAGAATAATTATTTATTCCTTCAAAATACTTCTTTTTACAGATTTTGTTACATTTGAAAATTATATATCAAAACATTTGGGAAATTTCATTGGAGTTCAGAGGTAGAATTTAAAATTTCTGTCTGCCTCACAAAATTATACTAATTTTGCAGGGAGCATGGATGAAAGTACATTTGATGCACTATTTATTATTTTAAACCGTTTTCAGTTTTATTCATTTTGTTTCATGACATAAATTTTTAATTTTTAATACAAATACAAACGTTTAAATATCTGAAAATTTATCAGTCGAAGCTAAATCGAAAATTGAAGAAAAAAATGGTATATATTTTCCTTATTTTATATAATAATTATTGATATTATTTAAAAAATAACTATGACGTGGTGGGCGCCAAATGATAAGGGACAGACGGGGAAGGGGTTCTTTACTAAGTCCACTAGTTATTAAAACACGTTTATTAGACAAAACAAACACATTTACATACATAACTAGAGAACTAACAGTTGACATAGAATTGAAAGGGATCGGAGCGCATGCTCATTACGTCCTTACAGTTTCGAAACTTGGCCATCACTGAAGATTGTTCTGTTCGCTAGAGGGCGCGAAAGTCTCTTTACTGTTAATATGGAAGAGTCTAAATAACGGGGGGTTACATAACTTGTTTTTAAATTTTTTAAAATTTTGATGCATTTCAGGAAAGGGAAAAAACCGGGAAATCAGAAACATTAATTACTATGTTAAGGGTGACAAATGTGCACAAAACCGAATATTTCGCTTAGAGCAGCGTTCGGCAAATAGCAGTTTTTCAAAATTCTGCTGTTACATACAGTTAAAAATTATGTCTGCTAAAAAGATTTATTGTTTACCTTTCAAATTTATAAATATCTCTTGAAAGAAAAAGACTTGTATTTACATGCACATTTAAATATTTGACTGGCTTACCGACAGAATTTATTGTTAAATTATCTGCATGGCCCGGCGTTGAACGGGCTTTCTCTTTCCCTCATGACACCAGCATTTCTGTGTGTTTGTACGCGCACAATGTGAGTGATTTCTAAAATTATGTTAAAAAATTTTCCTTTTTCGAAATTTGTTCCATTCCACTTATTTTTGATTTAATCTCTTTCCCCTCTCTATAGCCCGGCATAACACGGGTATTTTTAGTGTAAAATTATTGTTCTATATTCCCCTCCCCCTCACAGATAAAATATAGCATCAAATTTCAATGTATGACTAATAAAAAACAATATTGCGTTAGAGTTAAAAAAATTATAATGTGTGTGAAGCAATAAAAAGAAAACCATTCTGATGCTAAAAGTAAAACAAAAAAAAAAAAAAACTTTCATCATTTCTAAATATAATAGTTAGTTTCTAAGAATCTAAAATAATAAAATAGATATTTCAGATTTTCATGAATCAATCGTTACATATAGTTAGCTTAAAAATGTCTCTAAAATGTATTTTGATCCAAAATAATAGACGATGTACTTTTTTAATAAACAAAGGATTTATTTAGTAATGAAATGATAGAAATAATCCTTTTAAAAAACATATATATATATATTTATTAAAATCAAATTTCTATAAGTAATAAATAAAAGAAAAATTTACAGATAGCTATTGAAACGATTGTTTTTTTCTGAACGTTTGAATGTTTGATTAAACATAAAAATATATATAAGGTATAAAAAAAAAACAGTATGGGGAAAAACCTATATATATATATATATATATATATTACATGTACTGAAAAAAACATTCAAAAAGAAAACAAAAACAATCTGATAAAAACATTTTGATATTTTATTTTAATTTTAACGTTTTTCATTCCACTGTGTTTAGTAAATTAGTTAAACACGCATCTGACAAAAAAAAGTATGTTGTACAAAACTAACATATTCATTACTTTAACAATAATTTTATGTATTATTATTATACTTTATATAATATCTTATTTATATAACATATTGTATGTCATTTTATAAAACTTTTTGTAACTAATTATTATATAAAATATCATTTAATGTTTATTATAACAAAATTGACAAAAAGTATTATTTATTAATAATTATATATTTATGAAGTATAATATAAATATTTATATAATTACAGTAATTATTTTATTTTTTAAAATGCAAAGTAATTTTCTAAAATATGATTTAATAATGAAGAAATCTTCTTTAAGCAAATTTATTTATATGCAAAGTTTCGTTGTTTTGTAAAAAAAGAAAAAACAACATCATACATAATTGTGGCGAATTAAAAATGTATTAGAATAAAAAGGTAAAAAAAAATGCTGGAGATTTTTTTCCATTCACTGTATAAAATTATTCAAAAAGAAAATATACTATGTGATAAAAATATATTTCAGAATTTGTAAGGTTTTTTATTCCACTGTTCTTCAATAAATCATTCTTTAAGAATGAAGAAAACTATCAGTTATCTTGCACTCTTTAAAACATTTTTCTGTAATGTGTAATGAATTGAATACTGTTATAAATATCAAATAACGTAAGCGAAATTTTCCTTTCAAAAACCGCGAAGAGTCACCGCCTCTATCGCGCATGCGCAAAACTTTCACCCGTGTAGTTGAAGCGAATAACCTTGGCACAAAACAGAGCTTTTCATGAAATATTTAAAAGAATTTTTTTAAGAGCATGATTTTTAAGTTAATGCTTTCAAACTTAACATATCGATTGCAAACAACGGTTATTTTTAAACAAAAAATGAAACAAAAACAATGCTAAAATATTTCTTGCAAAAAGGGGAAAAAAACGAAAAACACAATTATTTTTTTAAAAAACCGTAATTTTTAAGCAATTTTTTTCAATCTTTTTACAGATTACGGATAGTATCGTTCTACACACGGAAAAAAAGTTTCGTGAGATTATTTTTATAAATAAGGAAGTTATTAAGCATTTAAATAAAATTTTGAATATTTTTTGAAAAATCGTAGAAAAAAAGTTTTCGGCAATTTATTTTTTAAATCAGTAACTCTAAAAGATCAAAATATGAGTTTTTTAAAAATCATTTTCATATAAGAGCATCGATATTCATTCCTTTTAGAAAAAATCTTAAATTATGTAAAGTATCCTTGTTTTGTAAAAAAAAATACTGTAAAGTGTATTGTGACGAAATAAATTATCTTTCCAATTACAAAATTGCTGGAGAAGTTATTAAATGCGAGAATAAAATTTTAAATATTTTTTAAAAAATCCTAACAATTAAGTGATGATGCAGTTTTGAACCCGGGTACTACCGTTTATAAAGAAGCGCTTTTAAAGATCATTTACTTCGCCCCACGATACCGTATAATTTATTTTACAAAATAAAGATATTTTTTATTTTTTACGATTTTTTCTAAAATTAGTCAAAATCGATACGCTTTTATGAGAATGATTTCTAAATCGCTCCGTTTGCATTTTCTTTCGCGTTAATGAAATGATATTCTACACTAAAAAAGTTCATGCCTTTCTTTTAGAATCAGTCATTTAAAAAATAAATGTCAAAAACTTCTTTTTTACGATTTTTCAAAAAATACTGAAAATTTTATTTAAATACTTAATAACTTCTTTATTTATAAAAATAATCTCACAAAACTTTTTTTCCGTGTGTAGAACGATATTATCCGTAATCTGTACAAAGATTGAAAAAATTACTTAGAAAAAAAAATTATTTAAAAAAATTTTAAAAAAATTATTTAAATACAATGTTTTGGCAAAAAATTAACTTAGAATAATCTTTTTTCAAAATTTTCTCCTTTTGTGAAAAATGCTTCTTTTGTAATAATATTTTGCCTGTATATAGCACAGACCTCTGTACAGAGGCTCAACTAGGAGTTTTGAAAAATTCACATTATTTTAAGGGTTACAACCAAATGAAATATAATTATCGGCGTTTTTTTCTTAAAATTGCTCCCCTCTGTGTTGTCGTAAAATATGGATAAACCCACTTCTAAGTGTTATATTTCAAAAATTCTAGTTGAGCCTCTGTAGAGAGGTCTGAGCTATATACAGGCAAAATATTACTATAATAGAAACATTTTGAAAAAAAAACTATTCTAAGTTAATTTTTTGCCAAAATATTGTATTTAAATATTTTTTTTTTGTCAAACTGTCCTTAAAACAATTGTATACATGTATTCTAATCTAAGTGACACTCAATACCATGAAAATTATCCATTTATGCGCTTTTGCAAAATCACGGTTCCGAACGTAGTCGGATACCTTAACTTAAAAATGAAGCCCAAAAAAAAAATTCAAACTTGAACAAATAACGCAATTTTACAATAGCCAAAGGTTTGGCACCAAACGACTCTTTTATTCTGTGCCCGTCACGTTTGATGAAATGTTACACTAGAAAAGAAGATGCACCAGATTTGACGAAATGGAATGTCTCTTCCTTTTATTTTAAAGGTCTTTTCACTCCTTTTTCCGAAGATTTCGCGGCGCGATCGGTTAAAGTGCTGGATTATTAACGTTTGTACGTGTTACGTTATCATCGCTTAACTTTTATGATTTTTTAAAAAATGCTCAAAATTTTACTCGCGCATTTAACAACTTCGCCAGCAGTTTTGTAATTGGAAAGATAATTTATTTCTTCACGATACAGTATTTTTTTTTTACAAAACAACGATACTTTACATATTTTATGATTTTTTCTAAAATGAATCAATATCGATGCATTTATATGAAAATGATTTTTAAAAAACTCGTACTTTGATCTTTTAGAGTTAGTGATTTAAAAAATAAAACGACGAAAACTTTTTTTTACGAATTTTTAAAAGTACTCAAATTTTAAATATTTAATAACTTCTTATATCAAATTCAAATTTTTTATAACTTATTAACTTATTCATTTATAAAAATAATTGCATGAAATTTTTTTCCCGTGTATCGAACATTTCAAAAAATGCTCACAATTTTAATTCAACATTTAATGTAGTTGTTAAATTTTGTAATTATAAAAATTTCTACTTTTTTCAGCATACAACTATTTTTAAAAAGGTACATTTTCGTTTCCGGGGCCTAAAAAGTTGCAAAGTGAGTGAGCAAATATTATAAATTCCCACTGTTCCCTTACTCGAGATCTTTTGGCGACGCACCTCGACATTTTGACCCATTGTCAAGTGACGAGGATGAGACTTGAACTGGCACCCATCTCTCTTAACTACCATACCACACTAACGCTAGGACATTAAAACTCTCGACAGATTCAACAGCGGGTCTTCAGCGGTAACCAAAATTTTAAAGGGCAGTAATAATTAATTGTGGGAAATTACCACGCGAATTTTGTAATGACGTTCACATAGAAATCACCCCCTCAGGGGGCTCACCTTCTTTAGGTGAGTACGGGTGTCACAATCCCGAGGTACCCTAGTGATCTTTTCCTTTTCCCAAGGGGTTTACTGTCTTTGGTAAACACGGGCTTCACGAACCCGAGGTACCCTAGTGATCCTTCTCTATTTTCGACCCTCTTTCTCGTCATTCAATTTTCCCTTTTCTTCTTTTCAAGTCCAGATCACAGATTCTCATTTACTTGCCCTAGATGTGCTTCCGTTGGGCCTTCTTCCACGGATTGCAATAAACTTTTTAGTCATTTAATACTTTTAATGTTTTAACAATTGTTTGGCGCCAGAATTGGCTCTTGCGCCAAAAAACCCCAAACTCACTCACGGACGGCTGGTAGCGAGAGGGGAAGGGGAATTTCCATGATAATATTGTTATTAATTTAAAAATCGTGCAACCCCGCGGGGGCGCGCGATAAACCTGTCTGACAGAAAAAAAAAAGAAGCGAAAAAATTTCGAAACAGGGAATTTTAAGTTATACACTCGGTAAAAGCCCGAGCAACACCGGGTTAAGCGGAGGATGGGGGGGGGGACCGAGTATTAGAAGTGCTGATTTTGTGAAGGAAAGGGAAAATGTATAAAAGTAGAGAAAGCCCGTGGAACGGCTAGCCATGCAGCTAGTTTAAGTTGAAACTAGAAAAAATGAATTGAGAAATCGCATGAATTCAAGCTGGTGAATATTAAAAATGAAATATTAACAGTATAGTTGATTTTGTGTGTGTGTGTGAATTTTCGTTATTTAGTCAACTTTTTCAATAAAAGGGTCGCAAGCTCCAAAAGTCCCTGGTGACTTGCTTTGTTCCAACATATATTATTTAGCAACACTGTATTTTATAGTATAGAACAAATGTTGCTATGTATTATATTGCAATACAGTGTTTTGCTATATAATATATGTTAGAACAAAAGTTAACTTTTAACAAATATTTTGATGAAAACATTTTAAAATAGTTTCCATTTTTAATTTGTTTTTACAGTATAGTTTAATTCGTGTACATCCTTTCTTGAACTGTAAGATTTGGCAAGTTAAATCAGCATGAATCGAAGAATTTGATATCTTTTATCACAACTACTAATTGTGTATTATGTATATAATACTTTGATGAGTTTTGTAAAGGCTTCTATCCGCGGCTTAAAGAGGAAACACTTTTCATACACTGTTGGATCGGAGAACCTTTCTGTCCGTGATTTACGTAAAATAGACCTACTATTTAATGTCAAGCGAATGGAGTTCGAGAAAGAGAAAAAAAGATATAGCAATGAAACGTGTTAGATTAAAGTGGAGTTGACATTGGAATCGTGTGTTCCCTGAAAAAAGGTTGGAATACCTCGTGGTGGCCGAGTATCTGCATTTATTGATAAGTACTATTTCTTCATTATATAGAAGTATTTAGAGTAGATTAAAACTGACCCTCATTAGGTGAATTAAACGTTGATAGTAATTGATTGAAAGGATAAAATAAAGGATGCTTTTTTTATTGGTGGCGTATTATTCTATAAGACATGCGAGTGCTACAAACCGTCCTAAACTCCGTATGTACCTATTGCTAACTTCCTGGTTCAAAAGGTCGTGGATGTGTTATCAATCCACCACGCATATGCGTAATTGGGAACGATAAATTCCAAGAACATGCTTTGGTACATATTTATCTTAGATAAGTTTAGAATATTGCCAAATCAATATCAAGTACCTAATCAACCCAAGTTGCGTTAACATGTTTAATACCTTTTTCAGAGTCTCTGAACATTCTGCCGCGGATTAGCTGTTGACACACTCACCATTAAGAATAACATCTTTTTATCGCCCGATACAGGGTTCAAAGAACACTTATTTGTAATTCGGAACCAAGGTAACTCCAGGACGTTCCTCCAAAAAGTATTTCACGGATTTCTGCATAAAAAAACGCTGTTCTTCATGTCAAATCCTAACTTTTATCCTTAAGAAATTTGAAACGTATCTATTTTAGAAGAAACGAAAAATTTCACTATTTTTATAACATATCTTATTAATAATCCCCTCGAATGGAGGAATAATGAAATGGTTTAGAAGATAAAAAAAATAAATTGTGCCACATTCTGAGCACATGGTGTCTAAACTCTCTTTGAAATAAATGATAAAGAATCAAGTAAGAGAGTCGGCTGAAAAAACCAGACGCAGGAGATTTTTAAAAAAGGTATTTTTATTCCTTGGAAATCGAAGCTTTCCCCTAAGTGTTTTATAAATATTTCACGTAATTATTAAAAATTCTTGTTCATGTTCTGTTGGGGAACTCAATCAATCACTTTGATACACAGAAATAAGCGTTTTAGGCCAATTAAGCAAATTGCTCCGATAGATAATTCAAAAGGAAAAATAGAGAAATATTTTTTAAAAACGGTTTCCTCATGGTCGCATGCTAAGACCTAAAAGGCCGCCCTTCTTGAACATTTTTCATATTTTGACTAATACTTCACGTTAGAAACTCATCGACTTGAAAAGTAAAACATTAATAAAAACTCGAATAAAATTTAAAGTTTTTGGCTAGGTAATGAGTTATAATAGCCACAAAATACTTTCACAAAATAATAAGCAAACAAAAATACTACCATTAAAATAAAAACAGACATTTTATAATTAGAAATACAAAATTACAATATTTATTCAGAAAATAGAATTCAATAAAAATAAATACTAAAGCACAAATCTCGTGAAACAAAAAGTATATAAAAATCAGTCCGTCTACAAAGACTCCCTAATAAATTCACTATAAAATAACTTTTCTGGCGTTTTAAGAAGTAAATTTGTCAATAATTTCGCGGTGATATCAATTTTCTCAGAGATTTTGGATTCAATGGCAAAATTTGAAAGCCTTTCTTGTGTCATATTATTTCTCAAGAAATTTTTAATGATTTTTTATTAAACTTCTTTCACCTGAAGCTGCAGAAATAGGTTAGGTTAAAAAAATTCTTATTGCTAGAGCAAAATTTGGAAGACAGGGAATAAAATCATGTTTGATCATAATTTCTGATATCTCAGTTGGCTGTTTTTTACCAGCAAAAATATCTTTGAATGAAGTTATTTTATAAAAGAGCAGTAAACCGTCTATATCATTCACAATACTTGCTTTCTCATGTACCTGTTGTTAAAGATAATTACTTAATACAGTGCTTCTCAAACTTTCAATACTCGCGACCCAAAATTCAGTCATCATTTTCATCGCGCCCCCCTTCATATAATAACATTGTATTGAAAAAATTCAATAATACTATACTTTTATGCTAAAGCTACAGTGCGACTTATGTGCCACCTCTTATGTGCCACCGACGTATATAAACGTCTCGCTCAGCCAAAGCATTAATCTTCTGGACGCATATTGTGACATAGCCATCTGTCGATAGCTATGTCTTGGGGGTTCCGCGTAAGTTAGAGGTGTGGGATTATCGGAAGGATGAGACATTCTATAATTCTTAATACGACTTTTATTAACTTAAATTACTTATATAACGAACAAACTTATATTAAGTGAGAATAAACCAAAGTATGCCGATTTAATTAAGTCAGATCGCGCAATTAGATCACTTATCAAAATATAACTAATTATCTCCACCTGATCTCAATTCAATAATTTACTAGCGTTCAGAATATAATCCTCCTACCTTGGTTGAAGGCTCAACGATACTGATACTTTCAAGTAGACTGATATGTGCTCGTGTGCAATAGTTGCTCCTTGTATATATTAGCGAGGGTGGGCGTCTCCGTGATTCCTGAGTAGGCCGTCTAAACACACTTCCAACTGTTCCACACTAAGCTTTCTCTAAGATTGCCATCCTTCTCACTAAACTTTCTATCCTTTTAAAGGTTATCTTATTTGCATTGTTGCTTCGTTTTTACTTCTTGGAATTGGGTTGGAAAAGTTTTGCCATTAATCGTGGCCGTCAAAGAACGTAGGAGTTATGTTAGAAGAAGAACGCGAGAGATGTCACAATATATACGTCTTTCTGAATTACGATCTTTTATGTGCACTGCTATCCATAAAATTATTCCTAAGGCTTTGGAATGCAATAAAGGGACATAGACAGTCTTTGCAAAGGATTTACTTATTTCAGAGGATTTTGCTTTATTGGGGGGGGGGGGGGGGGGGGGGGGGGGGGGGGGGGGGG